>CAUYQG010025514.1:0-26977 GCA_963574415.1 Tarsius wallacei
CCACACCCGGCTAATTTTTTGATTTATTGTAGAGATGAGGTCTCGCCTGCCCAGGCGGGTCTCGAACCCGCGGGCTCAGGCAATCCACTCACCTCAGCCTCCCAAAGGCGCGGGATTACAGGCTGAGCCACCGAGCCTGGCAATACACAATTTTTTATTAATAAATTCTGGGTTTTGGGGAGTCCTCCCCTCATACGGGCCAAACCCAGCTTGGAGGCCAGCAGTCAGCCTCTTCTGCCAAGTCCTGTGCAAAATCCAGGTGGTTATGGTACATTTCCACACCACACTCATCAACGGTGATACAGCAACGCCCCAGCCAGTGCCCTGCGAGGCATCTCATGCCTCGATGGATGGCGTGTGGGCTCTGGGAGGGCGGGCCCGGGTCAGCCAGCCCAGGTTCCAGCCCTGTCTCCGGGACTCAGACATGTTATTTCAGCTCATCTCCCTCATGTGTGAAATGTGGATGGCGGCAGCACCCACCTCACTGGGTTCCTGTGCAGATTGAATGAGATAGTCCAGGAAGAGCCATGAGCATGGTGACTGCTCCAAACTTCACCTGCTCAGCAGAAGTTTAATAGGAATATTGTTATGATTCCTATTGATGCAGATTTTTCAGGTCAGTCTGGGCTTCAAGAGTGTCCACGCAACGGGTCAGCCAGCTAAGCCCCAGAGAGGGTTGCGATTCGGCAGGTGGGGGGAGGGGGGCTGGCAAGCCAAGCCCTGAGAGTGTTGCTGGCTCGGTGGGCTGGCAAGCCTAGCCCCCTGGGTGTCTCAGCTTCGGAATCTCGCCTTCTTCCAGCAGCTCTCCTGGTTCAGCCGGCTCCATTGGCTGGCAAGCCAGCCTCTGGGGTGCACGGCTCTTTGGCTCCGACGATCTTCTGCAGCTCTCCGGGTCGCAGCTCTTCAGGGTCGAGGTTCTTGTCTCATGCCCAGGAAGAATGAGGGACATGGACAGTCGGAAAGTGAGAAAGCAGGATTTATTGAGAGGACAGAAAAGCTCCCAAAGGGGTTGCCCATCTGGGGCCCAAAGCCTGGTGCTTATATAGCCCTAAGTCCAAGCCAACTGGCTAGCAGTAGCTGTGAGCTGTTACAGTTTTGATTGGTCAGTATTAAGGACCAATCGGGAGGAGGTAGAGCCTGATGGTGAACTGATTGGTTGCTTTTCGATCCCAGCAGTGAGTACTTAAGCTCTAGCTTGAGGGCCTCGCAGGGAGCTTGTTGACCAACACTGAGCCTGAGAGGCCTGCTGGGAATTTGCTACATTATTACCAGAGGACCCGCCCATCTGTCTGCGTAGCCTTTCTCTAGCTATCTCCTGTCTCACTATTATCCTCAGCTATGTTCCACAGAAGACTGGCGTGGCATCGGCAGGATGGTCGTACAGATAACAGATACAGGTAGAAAGAGCAGGGACTCGAGAGCGGACAAAGATGGCCACAAGTCTCTTGTGGTTCCAGCTGTGAAGCCTTATGCTTTGCACTGCGTGATGACCGCAGGGGGCAGGGAGAAAAGGCCAGTCACAAGCTGCTGAGCAAATGGGGGAAGGACCATGGCAGTTCCTCCCAAGTCTATCCTCATCTCTCGTCCAAGAAAAGAAGCAACAAAGACTTTCATCCTCGATCGATGGGCTGCGAGGGCACCTGTGTACCACAGTGGGCTCATTTCGGGGTGTCCTCATTTAACGTTTCTCACCTCGACTTTAGTGGTTATAAACTCTCAGCTGGCCCCTTCGTGCTGGGACTCAGAAATGCTCATGCCTGTGATCCCAGCATTTTGGGAGACTAAACCAGGAGGATCGATTGAGCCCGGGAGTTAGAGACCAGCCTGGGCAACATAGAAAGATCCTGTGTTTACAAAAAGGGAAAAAACTTAGGAGGGCTATTTCAATCTCAGCACTCTGGGGGACTGAGACAGGAGGATCGCTTGAGCCCGGCAGTTTGAGGCTGTAGTGAGCTATGATCACACCACTCACCACTCCACTCCAGCCTGGGCCACAGAGTGAGACCCCCATCTTGGGGGGAAAAAAGAAAGAAGAAAGGATGGAGGGAGAGAGGGAGGGAGGGAGGGGAGGGAGAGAGAGAGAGAGAGAGGAAAAAGAAAGAAAAAAAAGAAAGAAATGCCCATACCTCTCTTACCCTCCACCAGGGCTAGGCCTTCAGAGCGCATCTGAGGCCAGTTTCCTCTTCCTGAATGCCCTGGATCACGGGTGCAGCTCAGATGCATTGGCAGTGCCATCCCTTCCCCACCCTGAGCAGCCCTGTCACCCTCTTCTTCCTAGCACACACTGGGATCCTGGCCTCTGCCTGCCCGAGCTGCCTCTGAAGGTTTCCCAGACAGTGCTTTCCTGGGAGGGAGCAGATCCAGCTTGACTGTCCGGTGCCTGACGGATCTGTTGCCCCTTGCTCCTGACTACACAAGTGCACTCGGGGTGAGGGCAGCCAGTGTCGCATTTCTAGAAGGGCCGTTCCTGGCTTGTGCGATGTGATTAGGGAGTGTTGATGTCCAAGTCCCTGGATGGAGAGGCTGTATATCTGCTTATCTGGCTCCGAGTTACATCCTAGGCACAGAGGACACTTCATAAAACAACATCCCCATGATGAGGGCGGTGTTGTTAGTAAATGATAAGAGTGCAAGAGGCAAGCATTCCAAGCTTTGAACATGAGCCTTCATTTTTGGGGACAGGCAGGCTCTGTGTTCAGTGTGTTTATTTTCGGAGGGTCTTGCGATGAGTTTGCAAACACAATGCGATGGCCGGGTGAGATGTATGGTGTGTTTTTTTATTGCCACGTCCTTCCCACTATTTCTGGGAACTCTGATGTGTCAGGACAAAATGCCTGTCTTTTCACCACAACTTGTGGCTTTAAGAGGCTTACTCATGGGAACATGAAGACATGATTACTCAAGAAAATGGGTGTCTGATTGATGGAAGGGTCTTCTGATGAGATAGGCTGCAGTCCTTGGCCAAGCTGTTGTGGAACACCAGGTGCGACATCGACATCCTCATACTTGACAGCAGCACGGGGGGGGGGGGTCCTTTGGGTGCTGGTCCCAGGATGCAGGGGGCACCTCCAACTGGCAGGACTGATCTAGCACCCTTTGCCCCTGCCCACCCCCGCAGTGCCATCACTGTTGTGTCTGTGAGCCCACTGCACCTGTGTCAGGCATCTGCTCTCTTGCTGTATTCTCACTCTGTGTTTAGAGACTGGTCCCTGGACCGTGGGGAGGGACCCTCGGGGTGGGGTGGTGTCTCTTTCAGTCGATCCTTGTGTGCACAGGGTTTGGTACGGAGTGGGCCCTCGGTGTGTGTGAGTGGAATTAATTGAATAGTTCGTGGAAGAGAAAACAAAACGCCTGGCCCATTGCTTCCTGGCAGTGTGAGGGTCCCAGGAAGTTTTAACACGTTGTCTGGGGCTCCAAGGCCAGCCCCTGGCCCCTGCAGGGAATGGTTGGGTGCCACCATCTTCAAGCACAGCATTTTGGCTGGAGTTGTTGAACTGTGGTGCTTCTCCTCTTCTTTGTCTACGTTGTTTTTCTTCACTCGTTCATTCATTAACTCATTCTTATGTTATTTATTGAGGTGAGGTACAACATGAAAGCAGATAAAGAGCCCTACTAGCTTTCATTTTAACAAGGGAAGGAAGCCAATACGTAATAAGCATAATCGATAGGCAAGTCAGAAGGAGGTAAATGCCACGTAGGAAAGAAACGGAAAGCTAGGAGGGAGTTGGGGTGTGCTGGGTGGGGGCTGCAGCATTGCATGGGGTGAGAGCCAGAAAGGGAGGTCTGAGCAGAGGTGTGGAGGAGGTGGGGGACTTGGCCCTGCGGATGCTGGGAGTCTTGGTCCAGCAGACACTTGGGGAACTGGTCCTGCTAACGTATGGAGGACTTGATCCTGCAAACACTTGCAGGACTTGGTCCTGCAGACACTTGGAGGCCTTGGTCCCATGGACGCCAGGGGGACTTGGTCCTGTGGACACCCTGGGGACCTGGTCCTGCAGACACCTGAGAAGTGGGCTGCAGGCAGAAAGACCCCAGCTCAGGCTCTAGGCAAGAGTGTGCTGGGGGTGTTTGAAGATTGACAAGGGGTGGCTAGAAGGGAGTGGGCTGGGATGAGGAGACGGGCAGCCGGGGTCCTACCCAGGAGGGCCATTGTAAGGGCCTTTGGCTTGGGTCCAGAAGGACACTGGAGCCACTGGAGGGGGCTGAGGAAGGGAGTGCCATGCTCTGACTTGCTCTAGAAAGACCGTACTGACTGTTGAACTGCAGGTAGACTTCAGGAGAGCCAGGTGGGAGGAAGGAGAGACCTGGCCAGAGGTCACAGAGGCACGGACCCAGGTGCTGGCAATGGCAGATGCCACCAGAGGAGGTGGGTGCTGGACGTGTTTTGAAGCAGCACCGAGAGGCTTCTGGGGGGCTGGACATGGGGAGTAAGGAAGGAGAAGAGTAGAGGGTGCCCAGAGATTTCTGTCTCAGCGAATGGATCAATGGTGTTGCTGTCAACCGCGATGGGGTGACTGCGGGCAGAGTTGACGTCCTGGGATGAGGGGCGAGTGGGGACCCTGGGGTGGCCCCATCCCTCGAGACTGCAGGCCCCTCACTGTGTTTTTTCTTCACCAATCTGCGTGTCATCCTGTCAGTATCCCCTCTAAGATGCGTCACTTCTTCCGTGACATCCACCTTGATTAATTTCACCTGACTCGAGTCTCCCAGTTCATTCCATATTCATACATAGATATGCTTTGCTTAACACAATAGATGAGTTTTTGAAAAGAGAGGTGTAAGTCACCTTTTAAAAAAATATTAAAGCCTATTTTGTATTCACCAGGGGAGCTGACTATTTAAAGCACCCTATTATTAATGCTTTCGTAAGGTGAGGAACCCTTTTTGTGAGATGACTGCGGATCTCGGCTAATTTATCAGTTTTGAAAGATCAGGTTATCATGTAAAACCGAGCACACCCTTCGTGATACCTCTCTGCGTGGCACCGGCTAAGGACCTCATCGGAGTGACTGCCTGGGACCTCGAGTTCAGGGCGTGCTTGTCACCGCCCTCCTCACTCTTCCTCCCGTGCTCCCGGGCTCACCTCTGGCTGAGATGTCGGGTTCGTCTCTTGACTGTGTCCTCTTCATTCCCCTTCAGCTCATCCCTTCTTCATGTCTGTGAGCTCCTTCGTGTCTCCTCATTCTCTCTATGACCCTCTGCCTCTGTGATAGTTCAAGTTCAGGTGCAGTGGAATTCTTTTTTTTTTTTTTTGAGTCCATGTCTTACTCTGTCACTCAGACTGGAGTGCAGTGGTGCAATCCTGTCTCTCTGTACCCTCAACCTCCCTTCTCAGCCTCCCGAGTAGCTGGGGCTATAGAAATGCACTAGCATGCTCAGCTAATTTTTGTTTAGTTTTTGTAAAAACAGGGTGGTGCTATGTTGCCAGGCTGGTCTTGAACTCCTGGGCTCAAGCAATTCTCCCACCTCGGTTTCCCCAAGTGCTGGGATTCCAGGCGTGTGCTCCCATGCCTGGCCTGCAATGGTCTTCTTAACCTGTCTCCCTGCACTCTCTATCCATCTCTGATGACTCGTCCCACACTCAGTGGTTCGGGTAAACCCCCGAGAGCAGCGTTCTCATCACGGCCCCCTCTGCTTGGCTCCCTCCATCACAAGCTGTAACTCACAATCTAAACGCTGCAGCATGGTGTTCCAAGCCCTGTGTGACCCACACATGGGCCCCTCTGGCCCTGTCACCGCTGCGTATCCACTCGGGAGCTCTCACACTGACCCTGCAGCCCTGAGTGTGAGGACGGGGACCACGCCCTCACCTGCCCCGGCCCCCCAACCCCTCTCATTTTGCCCAAATACCTGCCCTCTCTGAAACCTTGTCATTCTTCCGGCAGAAGTGGACTCCCCCTCCTTCCACACTCTCTGTGCAGCTAGTGTTTCGAGCACGCTGTCTCCCGTGGTGTGTTCCCTCCCCTCCTGTCTTCTTGACACCCTGATCACTTCCTGTCTCTCTGCGTGCTCACAGCTTCAGCCTCACCTCTGTCTTGCTGCCTTAGAGCGTGTGCTGTGAGGACGTCATAACCCATGAGGGCTGGCCGTGTGACTGTCCACTCCCTATGAAGGTTGCCTTGCAGATGTGTGCCGTGTGGACCTGTGAGCTCTGTGGGGTCTGGAGCATCTTTGGCTTCAGTCCCTCCGTCCCTCCCCATGCTGTCCCCACGGCGGTGTGTGTCTTGCTGATGCCGAATCTTCTGCCAGCCCTCATGTACTCAAGGTTGCAGGCCTGATGGTGGATTCACAGCCAATTGGGAATTCATCCCGGACACTCTGGCTGCAGTGTGTTTACTTATTCATTCATTTATTGATAGCCCATGTGGCGGGCATGAATTCCAGGCCACAGCAGTAGGGTGCGGGAAATGTCACATTTCTTTATTTCTCTAAATCAAGTTTAATCTGTGCCAGACTTCCACCTGCTGAGCTGGTGGGACATTCAGAATGTCTTTTGAGAGCCCCCTCCCCCCAGGATTGTAGAAAATCCTCAGGAGTCTGAAGCACTGGAGAAGAGCTCTCTGGTTTGATGTCCACACTGGTCACGTCCCAGCCCGTGCGGCCCACAGGCCAGTGGTTCCTCTGCTTCCTTGCTAAGAGAGCTTGGGAGCTCAGGCTGGGAGCAGCTGGTCCCTTCTGAGATCCCTCCATAGTTCCAGAACAATGTGTGGAAAAGAGTCCCAGCCTCCACCACTCATGGTGCCTCCAGAAACCAGGCCTCTTCTCAGGCTCAAGGACCATTCTCAAGACCTCCCCCCTCCTTGAGTGGGTCTGTTGCCCCAGAGACTGGGCTGTCCTCTCAGTGGTCTGCAGCTTTGGCCTTGACCCAGACAACTTGAATTGATAATGACCTCTGAGGCAAGGGGACACACAAGTCCCTAGACAAAGGAGGGAAAGTCCCTCTCGACCAGGTGCGGTGGCTCAGCCTGTCATCCCAGTACTTTGGGAGGTCAAAACAAGTGGATTACCTAAGTCTCCGGGTTCAAGACCAGCCCAGACAGCTTGGCGAGATCTCATCTCTACAATAAATGAAAAAATTAGCCGGGTTCAGTAGTGTGCGCCTGTAGTTCCAGCTACTTGGAAGGGTGAAGTGAAAGGATGGCAGAAACCCAGCAGGTCGACACTGGGGTGGCCATGAGTGTGCTATTGCACTCCAGCCTGGGTGACAGAGTGAGACTCCAACTCAAAAAAAGAAAAAAAAAAACCTTTCCAATACATGTGTAAGCTCAGAAAACGGTTATCCCTAGTATAACAGTGGAATTCACTTGCATCCAGTTTCACCTACTCCTTTTGACCGCAAGCATCCCTCTGAATGTCCAAGTTCTAGCCTTCTGTTTTGGCAGCCTTACAATTCATTAGGACCGTGGAAAAGTGGGTTTTCTACAACGGATGGTTCAAATGGGTTCAGCAATGTCTGAAGCCATCAATACACATCACTACTGCTGGATAGGTTCTTGAGCATAATGCAGGCTTCTGTTTTAAAAGAAGCCTTCCCCAGAGAGTAAGGAGAAGATCCTCTGGTAAGCCTGGGTGCTTATTCCAACGGCAAAGACTCACGGTCAGTCATTGGCTTCCTCAAACCTGACCACACCGTGATGGGCTGGCTCTCAAAACCTACTTCTTGATTTCCATATGACGCCTCTCCCTTGTGTCCAACTCTCCATCTCATACCAATGACCACCTGTCTAAGCCCATAAATTAAATTCCCCAAATTAAATAATCGGGATCTTCCAACATTCTCTTTTCTGTCTGTTTTTTTATAGCATAAACTCAACACCCTACTTATTCCAGTGACTTTACTTTGGGTAGCCAAGAGGCTTTTTATTCATTAAACAAATACATAATAATCACCTTCTGTATGCCAGGAATTATTTTACATATTTGGAATATATCAACGAACAAAACAAACAAGTATCCCTGCTCTGGTAACACTATAATTAGCATAACAAATCAATTATATGTTGAAAAGTGAGGGGAATCAAATGTAAAATCAAGCAGAGTAAGGCTGATCAGAGTAGGAAAGGGGGGCAGGGTGCATAACAAAAATCTTGCTTTCTCGGCTATTTTCTTGGGTACATATTTCAAGACAAGGCTATTTTGGAAGTACAAAACTGAACTTCTTTCTTTTTCATTCTTTCAACTTCCCTAATGTTCCTCCAGGTAATATATTATCTCTGCCTGCTAGGGGGAAGGCTGTCTTGCCTAGGTGTGGAAAAGAAAGCACACAGATTAATATTTCAGCACACTCTTTCACGACACCAACATCACAACCTGCAAATGTGGAGGTCAAGGATCTTCCTACAAGCAGTAAAATCCACACTCATACTCACTAAGACATCACTATTATTTTAAGATAACTCTCTTCAAGAAAGATAGGAAACCATAAAATATACATGACCACCAACCCTTTGGAAATGAAAAAAAAATGCCTTGTTAATAAGGCCACTACATGTTCATATTAACACAATCATTTGAAATTGCAGCAACGCATCCTATCATGTCATCCATATAACAAATAGTTGGCAAGAAAGATCTAAAATCTGCCCTGAGCTTCTGTAATAAAATCATTCTGAAAAATAAGCAATATAAAACTAAAAGCACACAAAAACCTTGAGAAATGTAAGAATTCAAAGATTGATTTTTAAGTTTAGCACTTTCTGCACAGATTATTGTAAGTTACAGTGCTGTAGCAAATATATATAGTATTTATACATATACAGAGAGAGAAAGAAAGAATTAAGTATTTTTCCCCGATCTCACACCCCATCATATTTTTACTTTGTCTTTGTCTCAGACACACGGAGTGATAGAAAAGCATAAAGAGCCGGGCTCAGTGGCACAGCCTGTAATCCTGCGCCTTGGGAGCTGAGGTGAGTGGATTGCCTGAGTTCGCGGGTTCGAGACCTGCCTGGGCAACTTGGCGAGACCTCATCTCTACAATAAATCAAAAAATTAGCCGGGCGTGGTAGCACATGCCTATAGTTCCAGCTACTTGGAAGGCTGAGGTGGAAGGATTGCTGGAACCCAGCAGGTCAATGCTGGGGTGGCCATGAGCGTGCCACTGCACTCCAGCCTGGGTGACAAAGTGAGACTCCAACTCAAAAAACAAAAACAAAAAAAGAAAACCACTGATCTTGTTCCAACCTTTTATTTTACATCTGGTGAGAGTGAGCCCAGAGAGGGATGCGGATATGCCTGAGGACTGGGACTGAGGCTCTAGCCTAAGTTTACGAACATGCCACCTGGGATACTTTTCCTAACCATACAGAAGTGGTGGTGAGTGTGCCCAGAGTTGGACTTTAAAAGATTCTGATGAAACCCAAATAAAAAGCACAATCCCATTCACAATAGCCACAAAAAAAAAAGAAAGAAAGAAATACCTTGGCGTGTTCCTAACCAGAGACGTGAAAGATCTTTATAGTGAAAACTACAAAACACTGCTCAAAGCAATCAAAGATGACACAAACAAGTGGAAAAATATCCCATGCTCATGGATTGGAAGAATCAACATTGTGAAGATGTCCATCTTACCTAAGGCAATCTACAGATTTAATGCAATACCCATCAAATTACCAGCAACATTCTTCTCAGATCTAGTAAAAACAATACAGGAATTCATATGGAAACACAAATGACCATGAATAACCAGAACAATCCTCAGCAAAAAAAAAAAAAAAAAAAAAAAAAGCAGGAGGTAACACAATACCAGACTTTAAACTTTACTATAAAGCTACAATAATCAAAACAACTTGGTATTGGTACAAGAACAGGCACATAGACCAATGGAATAGAATTGAGATTCCAGAAGCACAACATCAATTTCTTAACCAACTCATCCTTGACAAAGCCTCCACCACCCACCACTGGGGAGAGGAGGACCTATTCCGTAAATGGTGCTGGGAAAACTGGCTGACCACATGCATAAGATTCAAACAAGATCCCTATCTATACCCATACACAAAAATTAACTCTAACTGGATGAGAGACCTAAATGTAAAACCTCAAACCATAAGAACCTTAGAAAATGCAGGACACACTTTATGGAAGTTGGAACTGGCATCCAATCCTGAGCAAAACCCGAAATGCACGGGCCATAAGAGATAAGATAGACAAGTGGGACCTCATTAAACTGACAAGCTTCTGCAAAGCCAAAGAAACCATCAAGAAAACAGGGAGACAGCCCACAGACTGGGAAAAAGTATTTGCCAACTCCATGTCTGACAAAGGCCTAACATCTAGTATCTACAAGGAACTCAAATGTGCTGAAAAGAAAAAAACAAACAACCCCATTACAAAGTGGGCAAAAGATATGAACAGACACTTCTCAAAAGAAGACATACAAGCGGCTAACAGATACATGAAGAAATGTTCAACCTCACTAGTCATCAAGGAGATGCAAATTAAAACTACACTGAGATACAACCTAACTCCAGTCAGAATGGCCATTATCAATAACTCAAAAAATAACAGATGCTGGAGAGGATGTGGTGAAAAGGGAACACTTCTACACTGTTGGTGGGAGTGTAAACTAGTGCAACCTCTGTGGAAAACAGTGTGGTGATTCCTAAAAACTCTAAAAATCAACCTTCCATATTACCCCGCAATCCCCCTACTGGGAATATGCCCTGAAGAACTCAAATCACTCTATAAAAAAGATACCTGCACACGTATGTTTATCGCAGCATTGTTCACAATAGCAAGATCATGGAACCCATGCTGTCCATCAAAAGAGGACTGGATTAAAAAAATGTGGTACATATACACAATGGAATATTACACAGCCATAAAAAAGAACAAAATCATGAATTTCGCAGCAATGTGGATGGAATTAGAGCTTATAATACTGAGTGATCTCTCACAGAAACAAAGATCTGAGTATCACATGTTCTCACCCATAAGTGGACCTTGAACGACTATCATGATACTATAAGAAAAGGATTGACAGTGGTGGGAAACTATGGGGGGAGGCAGGGAGGGGAAGGGAGGTGGGTTTAATGGTAGTCAATATCTGTCTGGGGATGGTGGGGCACACCTCATCAACAACAAGGGTATCTGCATATTTTTATACCTAACCCTTAACTGTACCCCACAATTTTAAAATAAAATATATGTTAAAAAATAAAAATAAATAAAAAGCTTCTGCACAGCAAAAGAAACAATCAACAGAGTGAAAAGACAACCTATTGAATGAGAGAAAATATCTGCAAACTACTCATCTGACAAGGGAATAATACCCATAACGTATAAGAAACTCAAACAACTTACCAGCAATAAACAAATAATCCTATTTTAAAATGTTCAAAGGACACTAACAGACATTTCTCAAAAGAAGATATACAAAGGGCCAACAGGTATATGAAGAAAATGTGCAATGTCACTAAACATCAAGGTAACATAAATCAAACCACAATGAAATATCATATTAGACGTTTTAGTGGACTCATAGACTGTTGGTAGTAATGGAAATTAGAACAGCCATTATGGAAAACAGTAGAGAGATTTCTCAAAAAACTAAATGCAGGGCTACCATATGGCCCAGCAATTCCACTACTAGGTATTTATCCAAAGAAAAAGAACTCAATGTACCAAAGTCTTTTCTTCATTCCCATGTTTCTATTGTGCAGCACTATGCACATTAGCAAAGATGTGGAATCTACCTAAGTGTCCAACAATGCATGAATGAATACAGAAAATATAATATATATATTAAATATATATATATCGTGGTTCATCCTGACAATGGTATTTTCAATATTCAAAAATAAAATCGGTGACTTATGTATTGTTTTTATTTGTTAAATTATCTTTGTTCTTCCTAGTGTGTACTCTAAACACCCAATTAATAAAAATGGATAGAAAATTCAGAAATAGTTCATTGAAGATAATAATGCTATTAACCGCAAATAAAAGAATGAGATTGTGATACAAATATTAAGCAGATCTGCAGTATGGATGCAGAGTGTGAATATATATGTATTGACAATTCCAGACATGAAGCTAAAATTAAAGGGAAATGGTAAATATAATTGTTAATATAAAAAATTAAAATTTTATTATATTGGTGATATTTTCATCTTTAAATATGACTACTATGAAACTTCTGAAAATATTTTATAAAGCTATCTAGGTTTTCATTTCATTTTAAAATACATAAATATAAATTTACACTTATTTTTTGGAACAAATGCAAAACTAATAGGTCAGGACCAAATGGAAAATTTTATCTCTAAAGTCAAAGAAGAGATAAAAATGAGAGCTGCAGAATTCAAAGTTTTTCCCTTTATAGTAAAAAACTAATGTAAATCTTATTTTTGCCAAAGTGCTTACAAAATCAACCATAAAATTAATGACAAGTAAGAAGCACAGAAAGAAAATTGAATGAGCCATTATCAAAACAAGCCACTACCAAAATTCCTTTATCCATTAATATTGCTGAATATATCTTCACAGCCGTAGGATGTTATGATTAATAAAACCCCAATTTGACTATAAGGCATTGCCAAAGTTGTTCTAGTCATCCTCAGGATGACTTCCATATCATTTTCTGTGTGTTCACTTGCCTCCTGTGTGATCACAAAGCCATCATGTTACAGGAACTGGTTGGGTCACTGGGGTAGATTGGTTTTCATCAGCTCAACCCTTCTTTGAAGGTAACTACAGTGCTAGCTATTTTTTTTTTCAAAGTGAGTGCAAATTATATTTTACCTTTGCAATCAAAACTATGCAAGAAACATATGCTTTCATTTTAAATGTTTATTTTATAGACACTGATTGGGATTCAGGGAATCTGTCTTTTCCTCTGTCCTTATATATTTGTTTTAAGGCAAAAGCCAATTTCTAGATTTTAGTTATGTCTATATACTCTAGAATATTACTTGAACATTCTGGCATGTTTTATTGTTCATTGCTCTCTGCATCATTATATTTAATCTCTAACTATATGAGTGTGCAAATAAGCGTTGCAGTTTACAGTCTGATAAAACCTGAAGTACATAGTGTGTGCATCACTTCTTAGTACAGGAGACATTCTCAGGAAAGGAAGGAATACACATGTTTTTGTTTTGTTTTGTTTTATGCTAAAATTTTAAACCTTGGAGAAGAAGAAAATTTTGTTTACTGATGACTGTTTTGTGAATAGTGATATAGACTAGAAAACACACATGCACGTAAATGTTAATACTAGGACACACTGAATGTGTAGTAAAGATTAGTGTTGTAAAGCAAATTAAAAAGGCTTCACCTGTGCTCTCAGGCACACGATGATTTATTCAGAACAGTAAGCAACCAACAATTTGCCTCCTAATTGCAATTCAGAATGGAATAAAAAGTAAAAATTGTTACTATAACTAACTGATAATCATTGAATAGAGACAGAACAAGACTCTACTTTTCCACACTAAAGTGTACTGACTTTTAAGAAAAATGGTAAGCACATGAGTCTTTTCAAGGAGGGTTGATATGAAAAAATTTTCTCATAACCTAGACCAAAACAAAGAGAACATTTCTATGATTTTATGTGGCTTCCTTCTAATGTGCAATCTCAGCAATATTAAGGCCTTTAGGAATATAAACATGTTGCCCCAGGTCCAAAACCCCACACTTTTAAAATTAAAGATTAGGAAGTCTCAGGATTTCTTATAAAGTCTACATTTTGTTAATATGGCTCAATTATTAAAACTAAAGGTGTTTTTCCAAATTATCATTCTCCAAATAATTTTTTAACTGCTTGATAAAGAAGGAAGTTGATGTTTAAATTGTATATAATAACTTTATTGTTGAAAGTTTGCCTTTTCCCCCAATTTTATAATTTTTCTTTTTTTTTTTTTTTTTTTTGAGTTGGAGTCCCACTCGATCGCCTAGACTGGAGTGCAGTGGCCGCTCCCGGCCACCACAGCCTCGACCTGCTGGGCTCCGGCGATCCTTCCGAGTAGCCGGAATTACAGGCGCGCGCTACCACGCCCGGCTGATTTTTTTGATTTATTGTAGAGATGAGGTTTCGCCTGCCCAGGAGGGTCTCGAACCCGCGGGCTCAGGCAATCCACTCACCTCAGCCTCCCAAGGCGCGGGATTACAGGCTGAGCCACCGAGCCCGGCTTATAATTTTATTTACTTTTTGTAAAAGAATTTGATAGCCCCCAAATGCAAGAGACAATGAAAACAAAATAGAGACAAATAATATTTTTCAGATCAGAGTACAACCAATGTAAGAATAAAAAATCTGACAGGCTGCAGTGGCTCATGCCTATAATCCCAGTGCTTTGGGAGGCCAAGGTGGAAGGATTACTTGAGGCCAGGAGTTTCAGACCAGTCTGGGCAACATAGTGAGATTCCTTTTCTACAAAAAAAAAAAAGTGAAAAAAATAATAGGCATAGTGGTGGTGGTGCTACTTGTGGTCCCAGCTAATTGAGATGTTAAGGTGGAAGGAACACTTGAGACCCAGAGTTCAAGGCTGCAGTGAAATTAAATAAATAAATAAATAAATAAAGGAATTCATTTTCTTTCTTTCCTTTTTTTTCTTTCTTTCTTTCTTTCTTTCTTTCTTTCTTTCTTTCTTTCTTTCTTTCTTTCCTTCTTTCCTTCTTTCCTTCCTTCCTTCCTTCCTTCCTTCTTTCTTTCTTTTTTTTCTTTCTTTCTTTCTTTTTTTGAGTTGGAGTCTCACTCTGTTGCCCAGGCTGGAGTGCAGTGGCACACTCACAGCCGCTGCGGCCTCGACCTGCCAGGTTGAGGCAATCCTTCCATTTCAGCTTTCCAAGTAACTACAATTACAGGTGTGAGCCGCCACGCCCAACTAATTTTTTGATTTATTGTAGAGACGAGGTCTCGCCAAGTTGCCCAGGCTGGTCTCGAACCCCTGGGCTCAAACAATCCTGTTACCTCAGCTTCCCAAAGTGCTGGGATTGCAAACTTGAGTCACCACACCTGGCCCAGGAATTCATTTTCTTTTTTTTTTTTAAAGCAGGATTCATTAAGAGGACAGAAAAGCTCTCACAGTGGGAGGGTACCCAAGGGGGTTGCCGAGTAATTCATTTTCAAGATGAAATATGCAAACTTGCTCATACCGAAGGGGATGTAACTACTGATTCAGCACCCAGACCATATTCAAATTGGATTACCAGAACTATCTTTTAAGCCAAACATGTGTTGCTATTCTTCCTGACACATAATTATGAGTACGTTTTTTAAATTTTATTTAAAGTAAGTATAGCAGTAAATAAGAGAACCAGGATGATGAATATACTTCTCAGGTTATCTGTTATTAATCAAAACACAAAATATTGGTAAAAGTTTACAGGAAATTTTTTCACTCTTGGCAATATAAAATTATTATTTTGAAATGTGAAATTATTTATGTTAAATTGATTTTATTTATATTTAAAATTATAAATTTTTTAAAATGACTAAAAATTCAGAGTAATCACTAAATGTTCTCCAGATGTAAAAAAAATAATTGACAATTTTGCCAGGCACTGTGGCTCATGCCTATAATTATTTCCAGCACTTTGGGAGACTGAAGCAGAAGGATTACTTGAGCCCAGGAGTTCAAGACCAGCCTAGGAAACATAGAAAGACCTTGTCTCTACAAAAGAAATAAAAATTAAAAATTACTACACATGGGGTGGTGCATACCTGTAGTCCCCACTACTTGGGAGACTGAGGCAGAGGGATTGCCTGAGCCCAGCAGGTTGAGGCTGCAGTGAACCGTGATTGTACCATTGCACTCAAGCAACCTAGGCGACAGAATGAGACCTGGATTCAAAAAAAGAAAAAGACAATTTTATTCTAGCAAATATCCAATTACTTAAGATAAGCACAATCAGAAGATTTAATAAACAATTAGATTCACTAATTGTCAACATTTAAAAATTGAAAGTCAAATACAATTTATTTTAGGCATACAACTCTATTAATTGAAATTAGTTAGCCTTTATGACTTAAAAAAAATCAGAAAATTAGATCTGCAGGCTCTTTCAGATACAGATGCTGTGTTTAAAATAAATGCTGACCTTTACTAAAATATGTTAGTACGGTGAACATATGACTTCTGCCTTTTGTATTCCCGATACTGCCCAAACCACCCATTCCTCACTCTGCCTTGACATTCAACCATTGCAAACACATTAACTCATTCACTTATGTATACACAAAACATTTATTCATAATAGCTATCCTAACAGATGTCAGGTGATAGCTCTTTGAGGTTTTGATTTGCATTTCCCCAACAGTGACATTGAGCACCTTTTTCCGGAACTGAAAACCACCTGTACTCCTTTGGAGAAATGTCTATTCAAGTTCTTTGCCCATTTCTTAAACAGATTTTAATGGGGTTTTGTATTTGGTATGAAGTTGTAGTCCTTCCTTATATAGTTTAGATATTAACCCCATATCAGATAAATGGTTAATGAATATTTCCTCCATCTCCATAAATTACCTTTCCACTCTGTTGATTGTTTTCTTCATTGTGAAGAAGATTTTTAGTCTGATGTCGTCCCATTTGTCTATATTTCCTTTTGTTGTCCATGCCTTTAGTGTCATATCCAAAAAATCACTGTGCTAATGTCAAGAGCTTTTCTTCTTCTAGGAGTTTTATAGTTTCAGGGTTTACGTTTGTCTTTATTTCACTTTAAGTTAATTTTGTGTATGACATAATAATTTTATCCTTTTGCAAGTGATAGTAAATTTTCCCAACGTCATTTGTTGAAGGGACTATCCTTTCTTTATTGTGTATTCTCAACAGTTTTGTCGAAGATAAGTTGACCATGTATAAATGGCTATTACCAAAAGATAGCAAGTGTTGGTGAAGATCTCGAGAAACCGAAACATTTTCACACTGTTGATAGGAATATAAAATGGTGCAGCCACTATGGAAAATAGTAAGGAGGTTCTTAAAAAATTAAAAATATAACTACCATGTAATCTATCAATTCCACTCTGGATATTTACTCAAAAGAATTAAAATCAAAATCTCAAAGTGATATCTGCACTTCCATATTCATTGCAGCATTATTCACCATGGCCAAAATAGAAAAACACCCCAAATGTTCATTGACATATAAATGGATTAAAACATTGTGATATGTACATAAAATAAAACATTATTCAGCCATAAAAATAAATAAATTTTATAATTGAGAGCAACATGGATGAACCTGGAGGACATTGTGCTAAGTGAACTAAGTCAGTCACAGAAGGGCAAATACCTCATCATTTTACTAATATGAGGCAGCTAAAATAATGAGACCCATAGAAGCATAGAACAGAATGGTAATTTTCAGGGGCAAGAGGCAGAGGGAAATGGAAAGTTCTTTGTGGGCATAAAGTGTCAATTAGGCAGGATGAATGAGTTCTAAAGAACTTGTTAACAATATATTAATATGCACTTAAGCTTTGTTAAAAGAGTAGATTTCATGTTAAATATTCTTAACACACACACACATAGACAAACACAAACACACACAAAAAATAAGGAACACAGGAAGCTTTTGGAGGTGTTGGATATGTTTATTACCTTGATTATGGTATGGTATCATGGGTGCGTGCATATGTCTGAGCTCATCTAATTGTATATATTAAATATGTGCAATTTTTTGTTTATCGGTTACACCTCAACAAAGCTGTTAAAACATTTATTAAGCATACTATGTGTCACACACTGTTTTAAGTGCTGGCATACATACTGAACACAATAAACCAATATTCCTAACCCCATGGAACTTACATTCTAATGAGCAAACTTACATTCTAAATGAGATTGAACTTATATTCTAAAAGCATAATGTTATGGTTAAATGTTAAATGTTAAATGTTCTGTTGTGTTAAATATATTATGAGTAGCTGACAAAGCAAAAGTAGAGATGTGAAGTGTCAAGCTGACCCACAAAAGTCCTTACTGTGACTTTTCAAGAAAATATAAAGGATAAAGACAGCAAGCCGTAGGTATATATATAGACACACACACCTATACATATTGGAGAAGCATGTTAGGCTGAGGGAAGAGCAGATGCAAAGGTCCTGAGGTGGTTACATTTGTGATGTGTTCAAGAAACAGGGTGAAACTTATTATGGTCTGAGTGTTAAGAAAGAGGGAGAGTCAGATTAGACAAATAAAGGAGTAAGGCAGCTCATATAAGGTTTTAGAAGTTTATTCAGAACTTTTGCTTTGAGTCTGAATAAGATGGGAAACCTTTGCATGGTTTTAAGTAGAAGTATGGCATGATCTGACTTAAATTTTAATTTGAATTATTGTGATTGCTATAATTAGGGAGACCACTTCTTTGCTAATCTGAATGAGAAGTAGTAACGACGTGAACATGTGATAGCAGTAAGAGTAGTAAAAAGTGGTCAGAATCTGAATATCTATTTTAATGCTAAATTCTTTAGGATTTAGTAATGGATTGGATATGCGCTTCAAGCCAAGTGAATTGGGTTGACACTAAAGGTTTTAGCCTGGATAACTCTAAGGTTAGTGTTGCCATTCACTGAAAAGGAGGAAATTGCAGATAGGGCTTAGGGTGGAAAATAACAGGAACTCTTTTTAAGCATGCTAAATTTGACATGCCTGCTAGACATTCAAGGGGTGATTTAAGTAGGAATTTGGATATTAACATCTATTATACAACTGGGGGGAAGGCAGGGAAGAGCAACTACTCATATTGATTAGGAATCATCTGCAATAGATCATGTGTGACGCATGAGACTTTACGGAATCATGCAGGGAGTGACTCCAGATGGAAAAAAGAGAAGAACCAAGGACTGAATTCTAAGGCATATAACTTTTAGAGGTAGAGGAGGAAAGGAGGAACAGGAAGGGAAATGGAGAAGCTGGGAACGTAAGAAGAAAAGCAGGTGGGAGTGATTCCTGGAAGCTAGATTTTTTTAAAAAGTCAAAAAATACAGAGTGGTCTGCTGATGGATCAAGTAAGGACTGATCCTCAGGTTTAGCAATACAGAGATCACAGGTGATTGTGACAAGCCCAATTTTCAAAAAACGGAAAGATACCTGCACACATAAGTTTATTGCAGCATTATTCACAATAGTAAAAACATGGAACCAACCGTGCTGCCCATCCAAAGAGGACTGAATTTTAAAAATGTGGTACATATACATGATGGAATATTATGCAGCCATAAAGGACAAAATTATGAACTTTGCAGCAACTTGGATGGACTTAGAGTCTGTAATACTGAGTGACATATCACAGAAACAAAGAACCAAGTATCACATGTTCTCACTCATAAGCAGACCTTGAATAACTGTTGTAATACTATAAGAAAGGAACTGGCAGTAGTGGGAAACTGCCAGGGGAGCGGAAGCAAGATTGGCAGCAGGGGAAACTGCCAGGGGAGGGGGAGCATACCTCATTAACAAGGGTACCTGCATAATGACCATTTGTATACCTAACCCTGAATTGTACCTCACATATTCAAAATTTTAAAAAAAGAAGAAAACCTAGTTGGAATGTGTTCAAGTGAGTTTGAAAGGATATAATTTGAAAGTCTGGAAGGAATTTCTCTGTATAGGTGAGTGAGAAATGGAAGGACAGTTGGAGGGAGAAGTGAACATAAAAAGTAGGTGTACACTGGAGAAACAAAAGGTTGTTTTTATGTGATGGGAATAATTCAGAAAAGATCTAATGTTGTTCAATAATTTCTACCCCAGGCCTGCATATTAACAATAAAGTGATATTCAGTGATCAGGTGAGGATTTCTATTTGGAACAAACTCTAATTGGTCTATATTATATAATATAGTTGCATTAAAACCACATCAAAATCGCCATGTCAAAATACCATGTAAACCCAGCTCCCTAATGTCCTTTTGCCTTTTCTCCTTTCTATATACTTGTAATTTCATGAGAATACATTCCTTTTGAAACACTTTCACTAATCTTTTTGTACTTTAAATCTTAAATCCAAGTTTAGACAAAAAAGCTTCATTTCTCTCTAATGTAATTTCAACTACTAACAAGCCATGTTGTAAAACTATTTCAGAAGTCAAGAAGATCCTACTTATGGTCTTGATCCTGAAATTAGCCCATGAGCTCAGCTGTCTTTGAGATGATAGTCTAATTACATTTGGGTATCACATACTCCTGCGACTGGATCAAAAAGGATAGCTATTTTAGGCCAGGTTCCCAAGATGAAAAACTCAAGGCAGAGATCCTTGTTCATGTGATTTACTGAGGATGGGTTTTCAGAAGAAAACTGTACGAAGTGAGAAAGGCAGGATAGGACAAGGAAGAAGCCAGGGAAAGATATGGGCTGCACTGGTGAGCAACTTCAGCCAGATTCTGTGGGCATGCATTTCAACACAGAGTTGATGAGACAAGGGAGTTTGACTCTTGTGCCATCATGATTGTCAGTTATTGTCTGCAGACTGCTCTCAGGGCAGCAAATATGAATGTTGGTGATAAAGAGCAATCACTTCCCAGGCAAGGCAGTTCTTTGCTACCCTGACTAATTTTTAGGAGAAGGTGGTATTTAGGAGCTCATAACAGCAGCTAGACAGGGATGCACCACTTTAAGAAAGGGAATCTGGATGGGGCAGCAACAATGGCCACTACAGTGGTCTTCAGTACCTACCATATAACCCCTCGTTACTCTTAAGAGGAGTTATGCAGTTTCAGGAAGGTAACCTAAATGTTATGTATTGCTACTAGAGTGCTAATAAAGGAAAGTGAAACATCATAAAAACTTGATTTGTGCAAAAAGTTAGTATCCCCACTCCTTGTCCATTTTCCTATGAACATCTTATTATTAAGGTTGATCAGGACTACAGTTTTCATCTATCTTTCCTGACTGAGGCTTCCCACAGGGGAATCTCTGGGAGCTGGGGTGTAGAAATACATTCTCTGCTACCTGCTGTAAAGAGAGTTACAGTCTGTTGTGCACCACTGATCAAGATTCTTAGGTTATATTCACATTAAGTTACAACATCTCTGCACTTGACATGTATGTCTAAATTCCATGTGGTTTTTTTGTTCATGTCAGATGAAGTGCTTTATGTGTTGGTGGCTGGTAGTCATCACTTGAACTGCATCTGTGAGATATCCATACAAGCAGACTTTATGCTTGTATTTATGCCTGTTAAACCTGCCTGTAAGTTTTGACATATGTACATGACCACATACTTTAATAAAATACCAAAAAGCATTGCTGTACAATAATTCTAAGAGGAAGAGGGCACTGAGATGTCAAACTTGTATTTAGATTTTAGTCTTCTTATATTGTAGCTAATCTTGGCCAAGTCAGTTTTATCACCCTCAAAATGATAATAAAACCAGTTCACTCCTACCCACATCCTCAAGGATTTTAGTGAGGCCTCCAGCATAAGATAGAAAGGGAACCTTGTATACTTGGCTCCTTAAATCCCTGCTTCTTTTATTCTCCTTCCCTTCTCTCCTTTTCAGAAGTGGGTTTGAATGTTTTCTGATTTCAAACTCATCCTTCAAAGGGTTTCATTTGCACCAAGTCCTGGTTTCAGCCTGTTGTACTGTGATCTCTGTAGTCTGTCTTCACCTTGTACCCAATTTGCCTGGCCCTCAGCATCTCCTCACTCAGAAAGAAAGAGAGAAAGAGAGAAAGAAAATTCACCTGTGCCAAATATGGTAGAGGAAAATAGGACATTTCCTGAATTTTCCAAAAAGAAAATGCAGCAGTGTCCAATCCCACAAGCAATTTGCTCCAGACTGCCCTCCACATGACAGTTCATCAAAGTCCCTTCCCAGTCTGAGACAAGTGCTCCCCTCCCCATGTTCCCCAGAGTCTCCCTGTGACCTCTATTGTGCTAACACTCTAAGTATTTATTAAAGTGTTTCTTTCTAACAAAAACAATTCCTTAGAGGAGGTTTGATTTTTTTTTTTTAATGGCCGGATGTGGGGAGGCCAAAGTGGGAGGATTGCTTCAGCCTAAGAATTCCAGATCAGTCTAGGTAACATACGAGACCTCGTCTTTAAAAAATAAAATTAGCCGGGCTCGGTGGCTCAGCCTGTAATCCCGAGCCTTTGGGAGGCTGAGGTGAGTGGATTGCCTGAGCCCGCGGGTTCGAGACCCGCCTGGGCAAGAAAGACCTCATCTCTACAATAAATCAAAAAAAAAAAAAAAAATTAGCCGGGCGTGGTAGCGCACGCCTGTAGTTCCAGCTATTTGGAAGGCCGAGGCAGAAGGATCGCCGGAGCCCAGCAGGTCGAGGCTGCGGTGGCCGGGAGCGGCCACTGCACTCCAGTCTGGGGACGGAGTGAGACTCCAACTCAAAAAAAAAATAATAAAATTAATAATACAATAAAATAGCCAGGTGTGTCGGTGTGTGCCTGTAGTCCCAGCTACTTGGGAAGCTGAAGAGGAAGGATCACCTGAACCCAGGAGGTTGAGGCTGCAGTGAGCTGTGATCATGCCACTACACTCCACAGAATGAGACCCTGACACAAACCCATTATAGTAGGAAAGCCGGCAAGCAAAAGACTGGGTGAATTCATACAAAACAGATTCCTTTTGTTTGTCAGAAAAACTATTTCTACCAGTAATTTGTGATCTGGAGCTCTTCTTGCTTTTAGGGTCTAAATAATTTAATGAACTCTGTTTGTTTCATTTGAAATATGGCTGTCATTTCTTGTCAGGAGAAAAATAAGAGAAACTTCTAATATGTGTTCATCCCCTGATCACCTGTCAGCCTCACAGGAATGAGCATCTCACAATTTGTCCCTGCCCAGGCACTTCATCTTCAAACAGAAACTGCATCTTAATTATAGCCTTTAATGGGCTGTTTCACTCCAGGATCAATATGTCTGACAAAAACCAAGCTCCGCTAAAAGCTCATTAATTCACATCCGACTAATTCAGGATTTGTGATGATTTTGGCAGGGACCAAGCTGAAGTTTACCTCTTATAGTGCTGCTTACAAAGGCTTAGCTTGGCCGATTAATTAGGAAGAACAGAATTGCCAGGGAAGTATTTACAGAGCAGCTATTTGTATGGAGGTAACAGGCTGATTGCAGCTTTGAGACTGTTCAGTTCTTACTAGGCAACCCTAGTTAACCACTATTTTGTATTAACCTTCTGGACTTGGAAACTGAAGTATGTGCTGTCTCAAAAAAATGTCTACAGATCTGTCCAATGTTAGCCCATGCCTTCAGTACCTGTGTCCTATTTCTCATCCCACTTCTCTTTTCTGTTGTAGCTGCGGTGCTTATTTCCGTGTGGGGTCAGACTTACCTCTACCAAGAGCACCCAGTCTCCAACAAGAGATGCGAGCATCTTCTTGTCTTTTTTCTCAAGAACCCACAGAGTGGACAAGCCAGACATATAGGAGAGTAATGCCTTCAGAGGGCGATGCTCCATCAATGAGAACTGTGGGATAGATTGGTTGACACTTTGAAAGGCATTTTCTAAGCTTTTCAAACGTTCGTGGCCAACAACTGTGACCTTGATAATGTGTACTCTTTTGTGTTTTCCTGCTTCCCTGTCTTATTCTTCCTGCTTCATGGTATCCCAGATAAACTACCTGCCCTCAAGACTCACACTCTACTTTCAAAAGAAACCCAAACTAAGGCACTCACACTTCCAAACTTTTATATGAATTGTGTATGTATTTGAAATGCTTATTCATTCTTTAATACACTTGTTCTTTGATAAATTAGTTTATTTCTCATGCTTCTTGGGATTAGGAATATATTTTGGCAATTATGTCAAATAGAAAATATCTGTTTTCATTTTTTTTTTTTCTTTCTGCCCTTATAGAACTCTTTCTTTTCGCTAGTGTTTTTTTCTTGGCTTCTCACAGTTCCCTCTGCAGCCCTCTACCAAGTTCTGATTTGTCCCTGATTGTGCCATTTCTCTGCCTCCTCCTTTTCTCCAATATCAGCATAAATTATTCCTCCTTCTGATTTTATGTTACGTTTAGTGTTCTGTTCCTTAGTAACATCACTTCTACTGTTAGTTGCACACATGTCAAAGTGCTTATGTGTTTTAATATTACTCCAAGAGGTAATAAGTATGTGGTTATCCAGAACCTTCTAAGCAACTAGGGTCTTCCCATGATCACCCAAATCATGTTTATATTTGAGCAAATGAAGATATGCCAACTTTTTCTGCCTTCTTGAACCTTAATAGTATCATCATCTTTTTATCCTCTGAGCTTCTTAGGTTTTCCATTTTTGGTCTTCTTCTCTTCTTATGTTTTAGTTTCTTGTTACTCATAGGGTCATCCATGAACCAGTAACATCTGTAACACCTGGAAGTCTTTTTTATAAATTTAGAATTTCAGATCCTACACCAGATTTACGGAACCACAAAATTTGCAATAAAAAAAAGACAACTTCATGTGATTTAAGGTCACCTTAAAATTAGAGAAATGTTATTGCAATTGATGGTGGTTTCTAGGTTTCTAGACCTGTTTCTCTTCCTCACTTTCTATATTCTTCTGGGAAATGTCTCTGTCCTCATAGCACCATTTACTATTCATAAGCCGATGACTACCAAAACCTTTTCCAAACTCATGCTAATTTGTCCATCTGATGAACTGTGCATGGGACATTTATATCTGTAGATCTCATATGAACCTAACTCAAGCTATGGAATGTGGTTACTTCAGCAAGAATGTTGCTGTTTGGACTAGCCTGGATATTGATATCAAATGGAACCAGCTTAAAACTGATTTAGGTAGTTACTGGTTGCTTATAGTCAAATAAAAATGACTTGTCTTTTCTTTCGTTTGGATTCTAGGAACTTTCTATTCCCCCAGATTAATGGCTTTCTTATATCTCTTAGTCCCACCAAAAAATATAACCTCACAGTAGATACTGTGGTACTCTTTCAGATCCCCATTTTAGAATCAACACAGCTATCCTTCTACTGTTGGGGATATCTGCAGCAGCATTCTTTACTGGATTTTGTCATAGGCTGCAGGAAACTGATTTGTTTAAAGGTATGCTTCTTTTCAGGAGCAGACTGAGGTCAGTGAGAGGCTGATATGGGAATATAAGGGTACGGTCCCTTTATCTCAATGTGGCACAATTCTGAAGGGCTTATTTTAGCTTCAGAGTTCCTATAGACCCAGCAGAGGCCTCAGCTGTAACCACATTGTGGATCATATTCTCCCTCTTCCCCATAGATGTGTCTCCTAAGAGTACTTCTCCATACAACTTCTGCAGGCAAGGCATCATCCCAGAGCCCATTTCCAGGGAATAGAACCTTAGACTCTGCTGCTTCTCCATTACTTTTCATCTTATCAATTGCATCAATATTATCTGACTGCCCCAGCCAGGCAACAAGGAATGAGTTATTGAATCTTCTCTCTCTACTTTGGGCTTAAATATTAGGAATATGACATTGTGTTGATCCTTCCTTTCCATCCTTACGACAAATGTCCTAGTTGAAGCTTTTATCCATCTCTTACCTGAATAACTGCAACAGTCTTCCTAACTTTTCACTGCAACCAAAATGATATTTATATCTTTTAAATGGTCATATCGTTTACAATTCCTTTGAAACTCTTATTCCCTCAGCATAAAATCCAAACTTAAGATATCATGTAACATGTATTTGGCTTACTCAGCACTGGGCTTACATCTCTCAGAAGAGTCATTTCATTGTGTTGCCACAGATTATCAGATTATCTCCATACATAAAAATGACCTCTTTGATGTCAAAGATGTGTTTTTCTATCTCAGTGCCCTTATAGTCTTGTTCAAAGTGTGGCATCTAATAGAATGTTGAATGAAAGTTCCCTGCACACATCTACTCAATTCTCCTTAGTGAGTCATTTCTCCCATCCCACCCATTCTAAATCCAGGAAATGAAATGATATCACTGTTTGCTTATGTATCTAACCTGTCAGTTACCTTTATTTCTTAAGAACAATCATTTAAACTTGAGGGCATGATGATCCATTAGGAATTTGCTGGGGTGGCTGGACAGCCAGGATTTACAGCATTCTGCTGATGTGATTCCTTTTATGCGTCCTGTAAATTTTAGTTATAGCTACACTTGTCTGTGGTCAGCGTGGACAAGGCTGGCTCCTTTTTGTAATTTCATAAGCACAATAAGGTCATAAATTTCAAGCTGCCTTTTTTTTCCTTTATTTTTTTTTTTCAGTAGCCTATTGCTTGAAGCACAGTGGACTTTCAAAGGAAAATGTCAGCATTAATAGACAGCCACTCTAAATGAGCCAGGTAGTGCTGCTTCAAGGTTATTTGAAGGTCATCCCTACCTTATAAAGAAAGACCCAGGATTGAAAGTGTGAGGATCTTCTCTGTGATCAAGTGACTACATATTTTCAGAGCTGAAGAACAGGTATGCAGATGAGTATCCAGATGTTAGTGCCTCACCCAGCTGGTCACTAATCTTTAGAAAAACTGGATAAATAGTTTGACATCACAGAAATTTCTCAGACCTTCCTGGATTATAATAGCCTTCTTTTACTTCACTTTTATGTAAGTGTATCCTAACATCCCAGTCTAAGCTTACCCCCCAAATTATTCTCAAAGATTGGGATTGTTTCTATAATGAGCTCAGTTATAACTGTTATAGATTTAGCAAAAAACTGAGAATAAGATACAAAAGTTTTCATATACTACACATTTAGTTTTCTTTATTATTAACATCTTACATATTAGTATCGTACATTTTTACATATAACAAACTGATATTGATGAAATATTATTATCAAGGTTCATAATATATTCCTATTTCCTTAGTTTTTTGGTATAGGTGATGGTAGTTTTTGTTTTGTTTTATTTTTCGTTTTGTTCTGTTTCCTTTTTTTTTTAGATTAGAAAATATAGTTTATTTAAAAGTAAATGAGAGAGAGAGAGAGAGAGAGAAAGAAAGAAAGAAAAGATTCACCTCCCGAGATGGAGGAGGGGGCCAAAGTCAGAAAGCATGGTGACAGCCACAGCTCAAAGAGCACATGGCCACACCATGGCTTAGCAAGGCAATGGCCAA
>CAUYQG010025515.1:0-17373 GCA_963574415.1 Tarsius wallacei
GGTCGAGGCTGCGGTGGCCGGGAGCGGCCACTGCACTCCAGTCTGGGCGACAGAGTGAGACTCCAACTCAAATAAATAAATAAATAAAATAAAATAAAATAAAATAAAATAAAATGCTAGTTGAAAGAAAATGTCATGGTGCTCTAGCAGACAGTCCCTGGGTCTTGTGAGCCTTGGTTCATACTCTGCCCATGACAACTGGCAGGTCAGGAAGGGGTCTCCTCTGTGGACTTCACAGGTTCAGTGATGCTAAAAGCACCAATCGATGAGTGAGTGTGGAGGAGGGAAGGCAAACACACAGCCCTCACTTGTGCGCTCAGTGTCCAGGACCGTGGGGACACACCATCACAAAACCACACCAGGAGGTTGACACAAGGGGAACCACTGAACCCACTCAGCAGATGGGAAACTACGGCTTCATAGGGCCAAAGGATGTGCCACGGTCACTCAGCTAGAAAGCGGGGAGTGAGCACCTGACCCAGGACCCCAAAACCACAAAGAGACCTAAGGCTATTGTTTCACACAGGTCAAGGGACAAGCCTGTCTTGTCCAGCCCCTCTTCTCCCTACATACTGTCCCACAGTTTGGCACCAGTCAGCAGAGCCTGATTCCCTAGGTCAGCCTCAGATCCCTAGTTTCCTGCCCCTTCTCACAGCCTGGGCCTGCCACCCAGCCCTGGTGCGACCCTTACACAGCAGCTGCAAGCCAGGACTGCCGCCATGGAGGGGAAGAAGGCATGGATGTGGGATGCAGGGGCCTGGCCCAGGGATGCTGAGGAGGAGGCCCTCTGCCCCTGCATGGCCCTGGGACTGCCAGCCTCCTGCAAGGGGATTCTGTGTCGGGGCTTGGCCCTGGTTTCGAGCTGCCTCCATTTGGTTCCCCAGCACTCAGACCAGGAGTGGGGAACTCATTCATTCAAGGCCAGATAACTCAGCTTTGCACATGGGCAGAAGTACCTCAGTAGGTACCTTGGGAAGCTGTGAAAGGCAGCCCTGGTATTTCCATCCACACACTCAGATGAAACCCAAGTAACTTCCTTGGTACAGATGCAAAACCAGAGGCTTGAGTTTATAACTATGTTTCACTCATCCCATCAACGATGATGTCATGCTGGGACCAGGGAAAGCTGAAAAGCCACAGTCCTGTCCCTGAGGAGTAGATCTCAAGGGGACCAGGAGACAAGTGGAGGGTCCCTGGTACACGAATGGCTGAGAAGAAGGAAACAGAAAGTGGGTGGTGAGGTTTCAGGGGCCCTGGGCCTGGGGCCCACCTAGAGGCATCCCCTTTGCAGGGTCCATCCTTGGCCCTAGCAAACCACAGGCATCGCCTCAGAAAGCAGGGGGACAGGTGACTTCCATAGGGCTACCCCCAAGCAAACAGAAAACACTCTGGGCTGGGCTTGGTGCCTCAGCCCATAATCCTAGCACTTTGGCAGGCCAAAGTGTGTGGATTGCCTGAGCCTGTGGGTTCGAGACCAGCCCGGGCAACTTGGTGAGATCTCATCTCTACAATAAATCAAAAACTAGCCAGGCGTGGTAGCACACGCCTGTAGTTCCAGCTACTTGGAAGGCTGAGAAAGGATTGCCAGAGCAGGTTGACTCTGGGGTGGAGCCCAGCAGGTAGTTGCTGGGTTGGCCGTGATTATGCCAAGGCACTCCAGCCTGGGTTATGGTGTGAAACTACCAACTAAAAAAAAAAAAAAAAAAGAAAAGAAAACAAAAGAAAATCCTCTGGAGGCAGGAGGTACCCCACAAGTGATTATTCTTTATGAACTCAGCCCTCATCTGCTTTTAAGAGTTGTGGGGAAGAAACTAAACAAGTGAAATTTTCACAGAAAGTGTTTTTAAGATAGTAACATGTTCTCCAAGGGCATTTTTAAAAAAGACAGTCTAATCCACATCTGTGTTAGTGTCTAAACTAATCTGTATATCTCACAAGTAATTTTCTTGGTAAAAATTTCAAAAGATTCTCAAGGAAGATTCATTCTGTGACAATAAAGCACAAATAAAACAGCAATAAATCTAATAATCTTCAAATAAGTCCAGCTGGTTACTGATGACTGAAAGGCAAAGAAATGAAAGTAGACCAGGGAGATCCAGGCATGGTGGGGAAGGCAGCTGAGGGTGACTAGAGGGTTAGACAGGACCAGATGATGGAGTGCCCTTCCTCAAGATGGTGTTCACTGATGACTGCTTCCTGCTGTGGTGAGTCTAACTGCAGGGACTTAAAAATATGGCTCCTCAGATCATGCCGTCTCTGCTCTGGCAGTCAGGTCCATCAGTATTTTCACAAAGCATCTTATAAAAGACCTCAGGAGAAAGCAGCATCCAGCTGGCGCTCAGCCCATCCTTCTGCATCTGATCACAATTAACAGCTAACAGTAGTGCCAACTGCAGGCTCCACCCTGTACCACAGGCCTCGTGCCATGACCATTCTTAGTTTCCTAATTTTAGCCATAAGGACACTGAGGGTTTGTGAAGGGAAGTATTTACTTGAGATTATCAGCTGGTGTGTGACAGAGATGAGATGCATACCTAGATGCCTATCCAGATGGACTAAATTCAGAGTCTCCTCTTGACCACCTTAATATAATCTTTTGTGTGATGATCTCACAACCACAGAAAATGTGAAAAGTAAAGGACTTCGTGACAGGAAAGAAAGTCTGAGGTCCGACTAACTTATGAATTTAAAATCGTAATACAACCATCAAGGCATGCTAAGACCTTGAACGAAGATTAGCCAGTGAAGAGAATACTTACAGGGTCTCAAAGTTCACCTCCTCATTACTTATTAATGACATGGCATTTTAAATAGTGACTTTATAAAGGGAGGGAGCTCTGGCAGAATCAACCACCTTAGCCAAGTGAACAAATCTATCACCAGTAACAGGGCAAATGACATGGGTGCCCACTGATGTGCTTAAAGAGAAATGGACACAATGTTGCTTGGAATCCAGGTATGAGTAAACAATCAGACAGATCCAGATTGTGAGACACTGTATGAAACAAGAGGTTTAGATTCTTCAAAGATGTCAACATCATGAAAGACAAACAAAAGCAGAATTTTTGGTTTAGGTTGAAAGAGAGAGAACAGAATTCAGTGCAAGATACTTAATTGAAAACTAGACAGGGGAAAACAGTTATGATGAATATTTTGGGAACAACCAGAGGTATCTGAATAGGAACAATATTCGGGATAATATTACTATATCAATGTTAAATTTCACAGTGATCATGGATATATTTGTTTCAAGAGTCACAAGGCAAAATAATTGCTATACTACCTACTAGATGAAAACTGTATTTTTGGACAAGAAGAGGAAACATTAAAAATTAAAATAATTAGTGTGTTAACATGACAAGACCATTTTTCTTTTGCTTGTATTACTCTTATGACACTTAAAAAATCAGTCATGGTTGCAACAGACAGCGACATGAGAGATACTAAGTAAATTGTGCACTAGTGTAAATCAAGTCACTTATGATCTTGACTCAAATTATCCAAGTAGCTTCCTTGGTGCCATCAATCACTACAGACACATTCTTTATAAGAATAATGTCTATTATTCCAACTTCAAATTCTAATGCAGTATGAAGTACATTTCATGAGAAAGTTCAACAGGATTCTGGGTACATAACACTTTCTCCGGGATTTAGACTTGATTTCCAAGTAATCTGTTCCCAGAACCACTGGCGGCTCTGTTGTTAGAGATGGTGACTACACTTGTCCCTCCAGCCTGTCACGAGGACCCCAAGAACACAGGACTTACTTTTCAGACACCCAGTTCTCTGGAAGGGTACAGCAGTCAGACATGTGGGTCAACGCTGCACCGGCTGTGAGAGAAATGGCCCATTGTTGCCTCAGTGGAAAGTGAGATCACAGCCCCTGAGAACTCTGGAAAAGACAACAAGAATAAAAGAGTATGTTTACATGTATGAAAAAAAGTCACACTTAAAGTTAAGATGATTTTAAATATTCAGTAATAGTTTGGATGATGAATTGTGTGTCCCTGAATCCCACTCTCAGTGTATGATCCTGCCCTAAATACAAAAGATCTCATCTGTGCTGTCTTGAGAGAAGTGACCATGGGTTCAGAACCTAGGGAGGCTGAAGTGCCAGGGGAGGTGGATTGTGTTACTCAGAGAGGCCCTGACATCTGAGATTCCAGAAGAGAAGCTCTGGAGTTATGGTCCTTGGGGGACCTTCAAGTCAGGAGCTGTTCATAACCCTTGCAGAGAAGCCCAGACCAGGGCGTGGTCCATAGGGATCACAGAGTTTGGGAAGGCGTATGTATTTTTACCTTTTAATATATTTTAATTTCAGCTGTGTCTCATTTAATACCTTACAGATACAATTTACTCTTTTACTGCTTCAGAGTACCTGTCTTTTAATTGGGGGAGTTTAACCTGTTCCTTTATTTTTAATTGTAGGATATGAAATTAGGGTAGGGGGATGACTGGTATATTTGAACTTTCCTCCATTATCTTTAATTTTTTGTGTTTTCTATTTCTCAAGTTTTCTCGTTTTTTCCTTTATTGTATTTAACTAACTTGACTATTTTTATCTAACCTCTATATTTTTAGAAATATATTATTTCTTCTAATATTTTCCTTAAAGTTATAATACACATATGTATATATATATTTTTTCTATTCAAATTGACAATTAATTTTTTATTCTACTGGAAGAAAGTCTTCAGTAGTTCTTTTAAAATGATTTCGTAGGCAATAAATTTTCTGAATTCTTGAACAGAAATAGACACTAAATGTAAAACACTGAAAATCAATAGCCTGAACAATCTTGAAAAAGAAAAAGAAAACTGGAGGTCACATTTCTTGATTTCAAAACATACTGCAAAGCTATTGTAATTAAAACAGTGTGGTACGGGCATAAGAACAGATTTAGAGTCCAATGGAATACAACAGGGAGCCCAGAAATAAATCTTCACATATCTGGTCAAATGGGTTTCCACAAGAATCCTAAGACCAATTTAATGAGGAGTGGATAGTCTTTTCAACAAATGGTGCTGGAAAAACTGGATATCCACATGCAAAGGAATGAAGCTAGACCCCTACCTTATACCATATTACAAAAATTAGCTCGAGGTGGATCAAAGACCTAAATGTAAGAGTTAAAACTATAAAAATCTTAGAAGAAAATATTGGGAAAGGCTTCATGACATTTGAATTTGGCAAATGTTTCATGGATATGGCACCAAAGAACAGGCAGCTAAACAAAAAAACAGATAAATTAAAGTTCATCAAAATGAAAACTTCTGGGCATCCAAGGGGGAGATGGGCAGATTCTGGACACTGCTAGGGGAAGGAAGAGGGGAAGGCGACACATGACAATACCTTGGGTACCTGGTCCACTATCAGGGGGAGAAAGCACCAGTTAGAAGCCCAAACTTCACCTCCATGCAACCTACTTATGCAGTAAATCCTTATTTGTACCCCAAAGCTCTTTAAAAAAAAGGTGCATCAAAGGAAAACAGGAATGGGAAAAAATATTAGCAAATTAAGTATCCAATAAAGAATTAATATATATAATATATAAAGAACTTCTAAAACCCAACAAGAAGACAAACAACCCAATTTAAAAATGGGCAAAAGAAACATTTACCATAATACTATAAGAAAGGGGTTGGCAGTAACTGGAAACTGCCAGGGAAAGAGGGGTATAACATCAATAAGGACACCTGATCTCAAACCAGGCAAAGTGGGACCAAAGGGATGCCCAAACTTTACCTGTAAGATGAACACTTGTTTATCTAATCCTGAATTGTACCCCACATCTTAAAAAAAAACACACCAAAAAAAAAAAAAGGGCAAAAAACTGAATAGCAATTTCTCTAAAGAAGATATAAAAATGGCCAATAATCACATGAAAAGATACTCCACATCTAGGGAAATGCAAATCACAACCACAATGACATATTACTTCATACCCATTAGGATGGCTATTATCCAAAAAAATCCACAAAAACAAAAACAGAAGATAACAAGTGATGGCAAGACTGTAGGATGAACCTTGAGGACATTATGCTAAGTGAAATATGCCAGTCACAAAGGGACAAATACTGTGTGATTCCACTTACATGATGCACCTACCTAGAGTAGTCAGATTCATAGAGACAGAAAGTAGAAGGGGGGTTGCCAAGGATTGGGGGGAAGAGAGACATAGGAATTTGTTTTATGAGGAGTTTCCCTTGGTTATATAACACTCAAGGAAAAATGCATTTAAAGACATGGAGGGAGGATCTACTTTGGAACCTAGGATTTTATGGGTAGGCATATATAGGCTCAGAAAATTCATTATTCACACACTTTTGAAAAAATTCATAGAAAAATACTCAAAGAAAAAGAAAAAGAAATCTAATATGAAAAAGTGAGATACAAGCAGGTGATTTAGAAAATGATAAATCAGTATAAATCAATTGATTATTCTCAAAAACCAACTTAAAACCAGAATGATAAAATGAGTTACATTAGACTAATGTTAAAATATAAAAATTTACAGTAAAAGTCATATTCATTGAAATAAAATTCAACATATAGGGCCAATTTAACTTTATACATTTATCATATTTAGAGTAAAGGAGAAAAATCAAATGATTAAAGATTTGCATTGATGTTATTCAATATCCATGATAAAATAAAATATCTCTTAGCAAAGTAGAAACAGAAAAAGAAGTTCTTCTCAAATGCGCTGAAAGGAAAATAACAAACAGCCCCATTAAAAAGTGGGCAAAAGACATTAATAAACACTTCTCAAAAGAAGATATATGGGCAGCCAACAGACGCATGAAAAAGTGCTCAGCCTCACTCATCATCAGAGAAGTGCAAATCAAAACCACAGTGAGATACCACCTAACCCCAGTAAGAATGGCCATCATTAATAAAACAAACAACAACAGATGCTGGCGAGGATGCGGAGAAAAAGGAATGTTTCTACATTGCTGGTAGGAATGCGAACTAGTGCACTCTTTGCAAGACAGTATGGTGATTTCTGAAAGAACTAGTAATTGACCTTCCATATGACCCAGCAATTTCCCTATTGGGAATATACCCAGAGGAAGTCAAATCATTCTACAAAAAAGATACCTGCACACATATGTTTGTTGCAGCTCTATTCACAATAGCAAAAACATGGAACCAACCGTGTTGCCCATCGAAGCTGGACTGAATAAAAAATGTGGTACATATACACAATGGAATATTATGCAGTCATAAAGAAGGACAAACACATATGAACTTTACAGCAATTTGGATAGATTTAGAGTCGATCATACTCAGTGATCTATTACAGAAACAAAGAACAGAGTACCATATGTTCTCACTCATCAGCGGACCTTGAACAATTATAATAGTATAAGAAAGGGAATGGCAGTTGAGGGAAGTTGCTAGGGGAGGGAGGAGCACATCTCATCAACAAGGGTACCTGCATAATCAGCATTTGTATACCTAACCCTGAATTGTACCCCACATCTTTATAATAAAAAAGTTTAAAATTAAAAAAAAGAGGAATATGAAAAAAATGAAAAAGAAAAAGAAGTTCTTTAACCTGATATATTTTTAAAGTACAACAGATATTATGCTTAATGGTGAAATGTGAAATCTTGTTGAATGCATTTCCTTTAAGATCAGGAAAAAGATAAGTGTCCACTATCACCATTTGTCTTCAACACTTTCCTGCAGGTCTTAGCCAGTGTCACGAGGCAACATAAATCAATTATTAATTAATAAATAATGTAATTAAATGGCAGTAGTGGCTCACTGCCAGGGGAGAAGAGGGGGGCACATAACATTGATTAGGGTGCCTGATCTCAAACCACGTGAAGTGAGGACCAAAGGGAGGCCCAAGCTTCATCTGTGTGATGACCGCTTATGTACCTAACCCTGAACTGCACCCCACAACTTTAAACTTAAAAAAAAGTAATTAACTAAAATAAAAGGTATAGAAAGTTTTAAAAAGAGAAAACATACCTGCCATTTTTTTGTGGACAGCATGACTCTGTACATACCAAAAAATCCTGAGGATACACTATGAGAAATAGTAAGAATCCTTTCTATATAAAATTAATACATAAAATCAATTAAGTTTCCATATAACAGAAAGACTTAGAAAATCAAACAAAAAATGCCATTTGCCATAGCATCAATATGAAGCATATAGCAATAATCCAATAAAAGTACACAGAAATCTTATGGAGGTAATTATAAAAGTTCATTAAAGTAAATCTGAGTAAGTGAAGAGATAAATTAGGAGACTCATTATACTTCTGTAGAGTTAATATAATTGCTTAAGAGGGGTATGTACCTGTGTGTGCATATGTGTGACAAGTTAACTTTAAATTTTATTTAGAAGCACAAACTCCAATGTACATTTGAAGGAAAAGAACAAAGCTAGAGAACAGGTCCCATCAGATAAAAAGAATTCTCATACAATGGCAGTAGTTAAGACAGTATGTCATTGGTACAGGGATAGAAAAATAGGAGCAGAATGGAATAGTAAACCTAAAAGAAGACCACACATGTACATGGGCATTTGACATACCACAGAGGGCCTTAAATATCAGCTGGACAAAAATGAACTTTGTAATACGCAATGCCAAAACAATAGATTAGGCATACAGAAATAATGAAACTGGACCTCCACTCCAAACCCTAACAAAAAAATCAACTCCTATCTCAAGATTAGGTTATACAAAATTTAAAAGAGAATAAAAGAAATATTTTACAACTCTGAAGTAAGGAAGATTTCTTAAACAAGACAAAACAAGAATACCATAAAGGAAAAGATTGATAAGTAAGACTAAAGTAAATAATAAATTGTTTCTTGTAAAAAGACACTATAAAGACAGTAAGTAGACAAGCCTCATACTGGGAGAAGATATTTATAAAACATAAGTGTTTCCAGAATATTCAAAAAAATATTTTTTCCTTGAGAAAAGAAATAGTAATTACAGTACCCAGAGTATTTAAAGAATTCTAAAATTGATTATCAAAAGACAAACAACCCAGTGGAAAACTGGGCCAAAGAAATTTTACAGAAATGGAAAAAGGAAAAAAAAGTTATAAAAATAGAGAAAACAAAAACTTCTGGCAATCTCCTTTTTAATAAAAAATGCAAATTAAAATCACAAAGAGATAATATTCTACACCTACTATAATGGCAAAAATATTTTAAATGGACAATACCACATTCAAGAATATAGAGAAAATGAAAATGCCATTCACTGCTGGCAAAAGCCAAATGTGGTACAACTATTTCAGAAAACGGTTGCCATGACCTAGCGACACTGAAAGCACACCTGGCCTACGTCCCAGTGAGCCTACCACTTCCTTTTGCCCCGAGAAGCCTTACACACGGGCACCAGGAGGGAATCTCAGGGTTCTGTGGCAGTGTTATTCCTGCCAGCATGAAAACCACTAGGTGTGAGTCAACAGAGGAGTGAGTACCTGAGTCACAGCACAGTCACAGAAGAGAATCCCATGTCTCGGGGGAAAAGGTATGCTCAGCCCTGTAGGCATCAACACTGCAGGGTCTGAGACTACAAGGTTAAGGGAAAGATGCAAGTCACAGAAAAACACATACAATCTGTTTATATAACGTGCACAGAATAGGCAGATCCAGGTGGTGGCTTGTTTGGCAATATAAACACAGAGGATTTAGCCAGGGTGATTTCTGTGGTGGGAGAAGCCAGACCCAGAGAGGGAAAGGTACATCGGTGACCTCTGGGGAACGGTCACATTCTTGACCTGTGCAATGGGTGCATAGCAGTTTATTCTTTAACCTGTTCACATAATTTTCAATGCATGTTTTATTGTATGCTATAGTTTACAAAAAAAAAAAAAGAGGGAAAAAGAAAATGGTTGCCTGCATAACAACAACAAAATATCCTAAAAGAACAACTTGTAAAACTTCACTAAGAATATAAATGAAAATAGCATTAATGGAGAAGCAGACTGTACTCCTGGACAGGTAGATGACACTACAATAGCAATGCCTCTGTACTTGATCTTTTAAATCAATAGCATCTCAACAAACTCTCCGCAAGCTTAAAAGTCATTTCTAAATTCCTGGGGAAGTGGTGTTAAGCCAGTGACAGAAGAGGGCTAAATGGACCAAATTTTAAAAGGGCAGACCTGCTTAGGACAATGAACCTGTCAATATAAAACACCTGCAACTTCTGCACCAACCTCCTTGGCTTACATTACATCACTTGGCCCTAGAGACGGAGACTGAGAGTTTGTGTCTGTTTGGGGAGGGAGGTTCTGATGTTAGAGCTGGCCGTGTGGCAATAATGTGCCTACATGACCAGCAGGACATAAAAAGTCCCAGATGAGACCTGTAGGGCCACTTGTTTCTAAGGCGCTCTTTGCACAGGTAGGTGGTTCTAAGAGGGAAAACCCACCTGTACTGCCCTGCAGGAGGAGGACAGTTGGAGGCAGCCTGTGTCGGCCTTGGCCTCTCCCGACTTCTCACTGTGAAGCAGGCTTTGGCTACAATGCAGGTTCTTACCTTCATGCTTGGTGCCTCCCTGCAACTAACTGCAGATGTGTATAGACTGTCCTTTGGGACCCTGAGTCTTCGTCAGCAACAGAATCTTCCTGACTGCCCTATTAGTGTCAGTGACATTATGGCCATTGCTCCCTCTGTATCATTATCAAACACAGCCCCTCGTTGAACTGCTCATGAAACCTGTCCACTTCTCTCTTCATCACTTACTCCATTTCATGCACTCTCCTGTCCCCTACGCAGTCTCCATCCTGTCCCTACCACCTGACTGAGCCACAGTCACAAAGGTCACCACCCTCTAATGACCACGTCGCTACCCTTTTAGCTCTTAAACACAGCTGGTCACAGTTGCCCTCCGGAACCTCTCTTTAGACAAGGTACCATTGTCCTTCATCTCCCCACCACCTCATTTTTTTTGTCACTGATTCCTGTTCCAACAATCTAAGGGTATTCTTCCAAATTTGTGCCTGGTTTTGCTCTTTCTTTTGGATAACAAATCCACACTCATTAAATATTCATAGCCACTTGTGCTCAGTTCAAGTGACTCCCAAATGTTCCTCTCTAGTCTTGCTCTCTTTTCTACCCTCCTGTCCACTGCTCCCTCATGGTATGACCACATGTACTCTCACTGGTACCTCAAATTTATTTATTTTCTTTTTCTTCTTCTTTTTTTAAATGATAAAGATGTGGGCTACAATTCAGGGTTAGGTACACAAACATTGATTATGCAGCTACCCTTGATGATGAGGTATGACCCTCCACCCCCCAACAGTTTCCCTTAAATGCCAATCCAGCCCCCGCAGCCCCAACAGTTTCCCACTACTGCCAATCACTTTCTTATAGTATTGTAATTTTTCAAGGTCCGCTTATGAGTGAGAACATATGGTACTCTGTTCTTTGTTTCTATGATTGATCACTGAGCACAATCAACTCTAAATCCATCCAAGTTGCTGCAAAGTCCATATGTTTGTTCTTCTTTATGGCTGCACAATATTACATTGTACATATGTACCACATTTTTTTAATCCAGTCCAGCTTTGATGGGCAACATGGTTGGTTCCATGTTTTTGCTATTGTGAATAGAGCTGCAACAAACATATGTGTGCAGGTATCTTTTTTGTAGAATGATTTGAGTTCCTCTGGGTATATTTCCAATAGGGGAATTGTTGGGTCATATGGAAGGTCAATTTCTAGTTCTTTCAGATACCGCCAGACTGTATTCCAAAGAGGTTGCACTAGTTTGCATTCCCACTAGCAGTGTAGAAGCATTCCTTTTTCTCTGCATCCATGCCAGCATCTGTTGTTTATTAATGATGGCCATTCTTAATGGGGTTAGGTTGGTATTTCAATGCGGTTTTGACTTGCATTTCTCTGACATTGAGTGAGGCTGAGCACTTTTTCATGTGTCTGTTGGCTGCCTGTATATCTTCTTTTGAGAAGTGTCTATTCATGTATTTTGCCCACTTTTTTTTTTTTTTTTTTTTTTTGAGTTGGAGTCTCACTCCATTGCCCAGACTGGAGTGCAGTGGCCACTCCCAGCTACCGCAGCCTCGACCTGCTGAGCTCTGGCGATCCTTCTGCCTCAGCCTTCCAAGTAGCCGGAACTACAGGTATGCGCTACCACACCCAGGTAATTTTTTGATTTATTGTAGAGAGGAGGTCTCGCCAAGTTGCCCAGGAGGGTCTCAAACCCGCGGGCTCAGGCAATCCACTCACCTCAGCCTCCCAAAGGTGCAGGATTACAGGCTGAGCTACCGAGCCCGGCTTGACCACTTTTTAATAGGACTGTTTTTTTCCTTTCAGTGCATTTGAGTTCCTTGTAGATCCTAGATGTTAGGGCTTTGTCAGATATACAGGTAGCAAATATTTTTTTCCATTCTGTGAGCTGTCTCCCTGCTCTCTTGATGGTTTCTTTTGCTTTGCAGAAGCTCGTTAGCTTGATGAGGTCCCACTTGTCTATCTTATTTCTTAAGGTATGGGCATTTAGGCTTCTGAATAGGAACTGGCTGCCAGTTCCAATTTCCATAAGGGTGTCTCCTGCGTTTTCTAAGATTCTCTTTTTTTTTTTTTTTTGAGTTGGAGTCTCACTCTGTCACACAGACTGGAGTGCAGTGGCTGCTCCCGGCCACCACAGCCTTGACCTGCTGTGCTTCAGTGATCCTTCCGCCTCAGCCTTCCAAGTAGCTGGAACTACAGGCGCGTGCTACCATGCCCGGCTACTTTTTGATTTATTGTGGATATGAGGTCTCGCCAAGTTACCCAGGCGCGTCTCGAACCTGCGGGCTCAGGCAATTCACTCACCTCGGCCTCCCAAAGTGCGGGATTACAGGCTGAGCCACCGAGCCCGGCTTCTAAGATTCTTATAGTTTGAGATTTTACATTTAGGTCTTTGATCCATTTAGAGTTAATTTTTGTGTATGGTGATAGGTAGCGGTCCTGTTTCAATCTTCTGCATGTGATCAGCTAGTTTTCCAAGCACCATTTACTGATAGGTTCTCCTCTCCCCAGTGGTTGTCGTTGGAGGCTTTGCCAAAGATGGGTTGGTTGAGAAACTGAGACTTTGCTTCCGGAATCTCTATCCTGTTCAATTGGTCTATGTGTCTGTTCTTCTACCCATACCAGGCTGTTTTGATTACTGTAGCCTTAGAGTAAACTTTGAAGTCTAGAAGTGTAATACCTCCTGTTTTGTTTCTTTTGCTAAGGATTGTTTTGGCTATTCGTGGTTGTTTATTTTTCCATATGAATTTCTGTATTGTCATTTCCAGGTCTGAGAAGAATGATGTTGGTAACAATGAGAATTGCATTGAATCTGTAGATTGCCTTTGGTTGGATGAACATTTTAACAGTATTGATTCTTCCTATTCATGAGCATGGAATATTTTTCAATTTGTTTGTGTCTTCTTGGATTTCTTTGAGCAGTGTTTAGTAGTTCTTATTGTAAAGGTCTTTCACTTCTCTGGTTAGGAAGATGCCGAGGACTTTCTTTTTTTGTATGGCTACTGTGAACGGCATTGTGCTTTTAATTTGTGTCTCTGCCTGCTTGTTGTTGGTATATAGGAATGCAACTGTCTTTTGCACATTTATTTTGTACCCTGAAATTCTGTCAAAGTCCTTTACCAGTGAAAGGAGATTTTTGACAGATTCTCTTGAATATTCAAGGTATAGGATCATATCATCAGCAAAAAGGGACAACTTGACTTCCTCTTTTCCTATTTCGAAACCCCAGACTTCCTTCTCTTATCTAACTGCCCAAGCTAGGACTTCCAACACAATGTTGAATAAGATGGGTGAGAGTAGGCAGCCTTGTCTTGTTCCAGTTTTTAGGGGAAATGTTTCCAGTTTCTGTCCATTTAGCAATATGTTAGCTGTGGGTTTATCATAGATGGCATTTACTACTTTGAGTTATGTTCCTTCTATACCTAGGTGTTTGAGGGTTTTTATCAAGAAGGGATGCTGGATTTTATCAGAAGCTTTTTCTGCAACAAATGATATAATCATGTGGTTCTTGTTTTTACATCCATTGATGTATTTAATTTCATTTATGGTCTTGCAAATGTTGAACCAGCCCTGCATCCTGGGGATGAAGCCTACTTGGTCATGGTGGGTGATTTTTGAGATGTGTTTTTGGATCAGAATTGCTAGAATCTTATTGAGGATTTTTGTATCTATGTTCATAAGGGATATTGGCCTGTAGATCTCTTTTTTGTTGGGTCTGTTCCCAGTTTGGATATCGGTGTAATGTTAGCTTCATAAAATGATTTGGGAGGATTCCATCTTTGTGAATTGCCTGGAGTACTTTCAAAAGGACTGGTATCCGCTCCTCCTTGTATGTTTTGTAGAATTCTGTAGAAAGCCATCTGGTCCAAGGCTTTTTTTTGTAGGTAGTTTTCATATGACAGAGTCAATTTCCTGGGTTGTTATTGTTCTATTTAGTCTCCCTGTCTTCTTGTTTCAACCTGGGGAGGTTGTGTGATATCAGAAAGTCCTCCATTTCATTTAGGTTATCAAATTTGTTTCCATATAAGTGTACATAATAATCTCTGATAATCTTTTGTATTTCTTCAGGGACAGTTGTGATTTAATCTTTTGTATTTCTGATTGTGTTTGTTTGGGTTTTTTCTTGGTCATTCTGGCTAGGGGTTCATCAATTTTGTTAATTCTTTCAAAGAACCAGATTTTTGTTTTGCTGATGTTTTCTATGATATTTTTATCTTCTGTGTCCCGTATTTCGGCTCTTATTTTGGTGATTTGGATTGTTCTGTTAAAGTTGAGTTTTGGTGGTCTTCTCTTTCCAGCTCCCTTAGGTGATTTATTAGGCTAACTACTTGTGATCTTTCTGTTTTTTTGATGTGTGCTCATAGAGATATAAATTACCCTCTTAGAACTGATTTCATGGAATCCCAGAGGTTTTGGTAAGATATTTCTTCATATTCACTTATTTCTAGAAGTCTTTTAATTTCTCCTTTGATTTCAGTGTTGACCCAGTAATTGTTCAGCATCATACTGTTTAGTGTCCATGTCTTTGTGGGTTTTTGAGAAATGTTGTTGGTGTTGATGTTTATTTTTACTCCACTGTGATCTGAGGGTGTGCATGGCAAGATTTCAACCTTATGGAATTTGTTTATGCTTGATTTATGGCCAAGGATGTGAATGATCTTGAAGTACATTCCATGTGGTGATGAATAGAATGTATATTCTGTGGTTGTTGGGTGGAATAACCTGTAGGTATCTATTAAGTCCATTTGGTCGAGCGTCAAGTTTAGGTTCTGGATCTCCTTGCTGATTTTTTTCCTCGATGATTTATCTAGGACTGTTAGTGTAGTATTCAAGGCCCCTACTATAATAGTGTTAGAGTCAATATCTTTTTTTAGTTTACTTAGTAGTTGCTCTATAAATGCTGGTGCTCCTGTGTTGGGTGTATATATGTTTAGGATGGATATTTCTTGTTGATGGATTGAACCTTTTATCATTATGTAGTTTCCTTTTGCATATTTTTAATTTTTGATAGCTTAAAGGTTGCTTTGTCTGATATTAAGATTGCAACTCCTGCCTTCTTTTGTGATCCATTTGCCTGGAAACTCATTTTCCATCCTTTAACTTCGAGTCTGTGTGCGCCCCCAATGGTGAGATGAGTCTCCTGGATGCAGCAAATAATTGGGTCATGGCTTCTTATCCAGTTTGCCATTCTGTCTTTTCAGTGGTGTATTTAGTCCATTCAATTTCAGGCTGATCATTGAAATGTGATTGTTTATCCCTGTCATGAGGTTCTGATAAAGCTTTTTCTTTGCTTGTTTTCTTTTGGCTTTGGGGTTGATGTATGTGTGTGCTTTCAAGTTTCTTGTTGCACTGTATTCTCTGTTGATTCTGTGTTCTGCTGTTCTCTTGGGAAGTGTGTGGTCATTCTTATTTTTCTTTTTTCTGTTCTTAATACTTTTTTAAGTTTTTCCTGGTCTGGAAGCTGCATAATCTCTTAAGGATTGGATGTCTGGGAAGGATTTTAATTCTCCATCACTGATGAAGCTGAGCTTGGCTGGATAGGAAATTCTTGGTTGAAATTGTTTCTTTGAGGACTTTGAATATAGGGCTCCAGTCCCTTCTTGCTTGTTGTGTTTCTGCTGATGGATCTGCTGTTAGTCTGACTGGTTTTTCCCCGGTAGGTGATCTGACCATTCTCTCTTGCTGCCTTTAGGATTTTTTCTTTTGTGCCTACTTCATGTAGGTGAATTACTATGTGTCTAGGGGTTAGTCTTCTCAACTGAGGTCGTATGGGGGCTCTCTGTATCTAGTGCTTGACTGGTCACATCTCTGGTGAGATGGGGTGAGTTTTCTTGGATTCCCTCTTGGAATACTTGCTCCAAATTGTTCTCCATTTCCCTTTCTTCTCTGGGATACCAATCAGGCATACATTTGGCTTCTTGATATAATCACACATCTCTTGTAGGCTTTGTTTTTTTTTTTTCTGAGTCTTCTTTCTATGTTTTTTACAGATTGGGTTAATTCCATGTTCTGGTCTTCAAGTTCTGAGATTCTTTCTTCAGCTAGATTAATTCTGCTTTTCAAGCTTGTCATCTTGTTATTTATTTCCTGGATGAAACTTTTTATTGCCAAAATCTCTGTTACAAGTTCTTTCAGTGTTGCATCTTATATTTCTTGAGTCTAATTCGCTCCTTCCATCCATTCCCCAATCCCTGTTGTATTCTGGGGTCAGTCATTGGTGACTTCCATTGTTTGGGCACCAAGTTCTGATTTTTCAGAGTTTTGTCTTTGGTACACTTGAAATTGCCTGAGGTCTTCCTTTGTTTTTTCCTCATTTATGGCAGATCTCTTGTTTTTCTCTTTAGCTCTGTTATTCAGTGTCATTGGGAGAGGCTTTCCCTTCTGATATTTGCTCAGTCCTCTATTCTCCCCTGATCTGGGATCTGGATTTGTTTTATTTTGAAATAGGACGGTGGATGGGAAGCTTTGCTGTCTCTTGCATTTTTTGAAATTCAAATAAAGTAGGGGATGGGGTGCTAGGATTCAGAAACTACTTGCAAATTACAATGTTCACTTATTGTGGTATGTTTTGCCTGAGACCCACTCCCCACCACCACTCTATATGATGATGCAAAGCATAAACCAATGCAAAAACAACTGAACATACATACACACCCCAAAACAAACTGGAATAACAACAAAATGAAACAAAACAAACAACAACAACAACAAAATAAAACCAAGAAAACTAAACACATACACACATAGCATAAACTGAATAGAGAAGAAAAACAGAAAGACCGGAAGAAAAAAAAAGGAATTCAAGTCAAATCCTCACACATATATTGACACACACCTTAAACTACAAAAAATGAA
>CAUYQG010025517.1:0-14670 GCA_963574415.1 Tarsius wallacei
TACCACGCCCGGCTAATTTTTTGATTTATTGTAGAGATGAGGTCTCGCTTGCCCAGGCAGGTCTCGAACCCGCGGGCTCAGGCAATCCACTCACCTCAGCCTCCCAAAGGCGTGGGATTACAGGCTGAGCCACCGAGCCCGGCGGTCTTAATAATTTTTAAGGCCATATTTGTTTTTGTCCCTAGAACGCTCTACAGTACTAAATAGTTTTTTCCCCAACACTTAACCTATTGTTTTTTACAAAAAAAAATCTGTGAAAATAAGTGGCCATTTCAACAGAAAAAAATGAATTTATAAATGTATTAAATAAATAAGCCTCACATTTAACAATATAATATTTAAATTATTCTGGCTAAGTGGATTATATATCTATATCACTTATTCAAAAAAATTTAACCTATTCAACAAAGGAGAGTAATATAGAATGATAGAGATGACAGATGATGGAAAGACGGGAGAGACAGAGAGAGAGAGAGAGACAGAGAGAGAGAGAGAGAGAATCTGTTATAGGATATGTATATACAATGACTCAATTTATCATCTCAAAAAGTTATTTTCTTATAAATTTGGATCAAAAACTTCACGTCACATGTTTCTTTTTTGGTTACAATACAGACAGTCTTAGATTTTAATAATTTGTAATCCAAATGTAAATTGGCTCCTAGAATGCTAGAATTAACTTTCTATGGAACCACTAGGGAACTATGGTAGATTCTCTGACTAACCCTAATAAAGCATCTTAATTCATAAACAACTTACCAGTGTATATTAGAATCCTAGAATATTCCCTCCCATCCTTTACAGAATGCACGCTTGCTTCTTTAGAAAGATGTATTTCTCAGTCCTAATTGGAAATGGCTCAAGTAATTCTCACCCCAGAAAGCAATCCAAGATCTTACTAAAAACTCCCTCATGTATGCCCCTGTTCACTTATGAGTAGGAAGTTTTGTTTCTAATTGAGGAGCTCAGTAGATTGGAAAACAAAATAATCGTGGAATTCTGCAATCTGTGAATGGAAAATAGAAACTCTTCAAAGGAGACATCCCTGCCTTTACAGGAAGAATCAAGTGCTGAATTTTGCAGTCACCTCAATGGAAGCTCTATCCTACAATGGAAATAGGCAGGGTAGGCGTGGGAAACCCAGCTCCTTGGCTGGCGCATACATATTCCCTATTAGTGAACGCCCACATTTTACAAAGTCACTCGAGTGTACACAAAGAAATGTCTGCAGGAATTCTCTCTCACCAGTACTCTCACTTTCAACATCCTATGAACTTCACCTCCTGAATCCCTCTCAAATCGGTATATTTCTTTTTATCCTTATTTAATTCATCAGAATTATGAACAAACCTTGCCTTGATGGCAGAATTTCTTTAACTGGAGCTCCACGGGAGGTGGCTAGAGGTTCTGGGAGAGATTGTGATTAAAAAAATAAATGGACGTTTCCTTTTGATCATCACCTACCTCACAATGCTAATGGTCACGGGATGGAACATGAGAGAGGAGTCCCCTGTATTATTGGCGAGGGGACACTCAGTCCTGGGTCAGCGCATACTGAGACTTCCTCTGGCTGCATTCATTCTCCGTTTTTCACATGAGACTGAGACACTGTGGATTAATGTCAAGAACTGTAATGACGGAGTCCCCTTTCCTCCTGAATGTCTTCCTCCATCCTGTCCCATATCGCCGAAGGCCTCATAGAGGTAAATAAGCAGTACTTTGCCATAAAATATTAGAACAGAATTTTCATTTTAGAAAAGTAACTTGTATGGACCATTCCCCAGTTGGCTTCTGGACAGCCATTGCTGTAGGTGTGGCAAAATGTGGATGGTGCAGATTGACATATACACGGTACTGGGAAGTTCTTACATTTTCACCATCTACTCATTGAGTTATCGATAATGCCTTCTGATTTATACTTTCTTGCCACTCACGTCGCCCACACGTATCTGGTGGTCCAAGGCAGCCTTTTGTAAAGATGAGTTGTAAAATAGGAGTTTGCTAGACTTAGGCCCACAGGCAATCCTGATGAGGAGAATGGTAAAGAACTACAATCTTTTGTGTCATTTCACTGCACGAATGCAACACGGAATACAAAGCATCCTGTCTTTACAATGAAGGCTATTTGTCATGGCTTTTCCATGGGCAGTAATCCAAGTTGTGCTATGCACGACACATCATCATGGCAAATAACTTACAGACACTGGCTTTGGCAAAACTGAAGACACTTAACTGCAAATCACAGTCATTTGACAAGTAACGGTGTTGATTATTTTAAAGGGCTATTATAATCTCAAATAGAGTAAAGCTTTTGTTGGGGAAAAAAAAAAGACACATTCTGTGAAAAGGCTCAGGAAGCAAGTTATTGAGCAGCAGAATTTATTGCCCAGAGAAGGCAAAGTCAAACAGTTGTTACAAAATTGGTAATGCAGCATGTAAAATTATAGTGAGTAGACAGTGAGATACTATGACAGTATGCAACAAGAGAAACTAGAAAGATGTTGGTCTTAGTACAATTAGTCAACATTTGATGACATTACATGATACTGAGCAGGACTTCTGTAATAAACTAAAACAAACAAACAAAAACAACAGCTTTTCCATTAAATTAATAGTTAACAGCTCTTGGCTGGGTGCAGTGGCTCACACCTATAATCCAAACACTTTGAGGGGCCGAGGCTAGAGGATTGCTTGAGCCCAGGAATTCAAGACCAGCTTATTTCAGAACCAGGAGTTCAAGACCAGCAAGATTTTGTCTCTACAAAATGTCAAAAAAATCAACCAGACTTGGTGGTGCATGCCTGCAGGCCCAGCTTCTCTAGAGGCTGAGGCAGAAGGATTGCCTGAATCCAGGAGGTCGAGGCTGCCGTGAGTCATGATCTTCATGATCATGCCACTGCACTCCAGCCTGGGAAACAGAATGAGACCCTGACTCAAAAAAATAGTAATAATTGGCATATAGTGATTGTACATATTTATGAGGTGCATAGAGATGTTTCTATACATGTGCCATATAGTGATCAGATCAGGGTAATTAGTATACCCATCATCCAAGGATTTAGCCTGGGGGCGCATTACCCCTAAAACCCCTTAGCTCAACCTTATCAGTCTCTATGTTTTTGCCCCATGCTCTTTGCTTGTTCACTTGTTTGCTTTTCATATCATCTATCACTACCTGAAATCTTGCTATATGTTTGCTTGTCTGTTTTCTGCCTCACACTTCATTTAGAAATACCAGCCAGATTCACACCATGGCATTCCTAGGTCCTGTACAGTTTGCATATTGTGTATACCCAAATGTATATTGCGTATACCCTATTTGTCCAAATACTGTTGGATGGACAAAGAAATACGTGGGTAAATAGGGTATACGCAATATGCATTTTGATGTTGCAAATCTCTGTTTCCACTGTGAAAACCAGAGTATGGCATAATGCAAATGTACCTCTGCTTCCCTTTCACCAGATAAATAACCACTCTCACCTCAAAGTGAACATGGTAAGAAGACTTTCTCCAAACTGTCCAACTTTGGATTTGTCAGGATCAGTCTAAATCTAATTTTTATTACCACTCTCACCATGACCTTAGAGGTGACAGCAATATAGGGTAGTGGTTAAGAAGGTAGCTGTCACCACTTTGTGACTGAGTTTTCTTATCTTTCAAAGGGAAATTTTAATAAAGCCTGTGACATAGGTGTTGAAGGATTCAGTGAGATAATGAACATAATTGCTTAAAGTTTCTAAAGCATGTGAGTTTCTCAAGAAATATTAGCAAATATCTTCTGGCACTTTTTTGGGTATTATATTCCCCACCTTGAAGCCCTATTCCTGAGGAGTTTGAAAATTACAATCAATCAATAAATGTTTTGAAAGCCAGCATATACTTTTGAATTTTCAAGTCATTGGTTTTGACCTAAGAGTAGATGCAGGGGGTGAGTGCTTTAGAATTCAGCGGACTGAAATGACCTTAATCTACACACTGGGAACTCAGGAGAAAAAATTTTTTACTGAATACATAATTTTTTATTATAACTGTGTTTCTTAAGACCCTTTGCTTCTATATAGACCTTTTATTTCATTGCTTCTATATTGGTAAAGCTGTTTTCAGATTTTTTTTCCTTTTTTTAACTAAAGACATACATTTTCTTTTCTGAAAATGGGTTATGCTTTTTATGGCTCTGGTTTAATACTAAGCCATAGCATGGTTTGTTATTCCACATAATAAAGACATGACTGATGATGAGAAATATTCACTGTAATGTATCATATCATTTCTGTGCTAAAGTCCATGACACGCATGAATAATACAATGCTATCTGTAATAAGATCACACTGAGTGTGAAATGTGGGACCGTGTGTCCTTCCAGACCTGGTTTTAGACACTGAAAGGAGCAGTTGCCTACCGTGGGAGCTGAGGACAGACCTCCTGAATTCCACTGTGGCAGGGAAGTATCAACTCTAGAATGGGAAAGAAGGTTCTTAGCAAGTGTTTAGAGGAAACAGGAAGAGATTTTAGACTCATGCTCTGAACTGCTAAGAGGAATAGCAAAAATCTCAGAACAGTGAGTAAAATAGAGCTCTTTTACACAGAACTTCAAATCCATCTAACCTGTAAGAGAGAGAGATGAGATTTTTTCATGCAATGGTTGTGCTATCTAAGGAAAAGACAACATTATTATGATGTGGATGGTTAGGCTGAGGGAATTACTGGAAACTTTAAAAGTGCATTGGCACAGAACATTTGAAAATGGATGTAAATAAATATCCATCATTTACATGGTATAAAAGGTAAGATCAGCATATATCCTTTATTTTTGCATATCTCTAAATTGAAGGAAATTAGATCTCCATGACATTTTGAAATAAGTAGTACATGCTAAAATAAATGGGTCTCAAAATTTTATGCGTATTTTTAAAGGAGATATTGTTAGGCAGTGATAGAGCTTCCTCTGAACTGTGATAACCTGCCTTTACATGTATCAAAAAAACATTGTTAAGTAGACTCCAGAGCTTTTGAAGTGGATTATCCAAGGTGGGGGACAAATGTAGACACTGAAGCATAAGACATTCTAAGGAATTAAGATGACTCAAACTTAATACATACTCTTCAGTGGTCCTTTCTGTTTCAAGAATACTAATGTTGACATACTTGTTCACATAACCCTTACAGGTCTGCAGTGTCAGAGTATGAAATGACCTGCTTAAGGCATGCTCTTAGGTTATAGGAATTGAGCTGGCATACAAAGTAGTTCTACATTTTAAAACAGAAGAATAAGAACTATTTTCATTATTTTTAAAAGACAACCTGAAAACCAATTAAGTTATGAAAATGCACTTACTTAATATGAAAGTATGTGATTTTTATTTCTTGATGATTATTGGAGGTAGAAAATCTACTACAGGTTTTCAAGATAACATAGAAGAGAATTCATATTCTAGAAGTAATTCACCACATATTTAGACCTGTCATGTATTGTCTTTCACTTATCAGTGATTTTGCAGAGGAACACTGAAGGAATGAATAGATTCAAGAAATAGACATACTATTCCTAAAACCAACCAACCGAAAAACAAAGAAATTATGGAAAAGAAAAGGAAAAGACCCACTTCACCAGTGTAGAGTTGGGCTAAATGCAAGTTAATATTAATTTATGAATCCTCAAGAACATCCGTGAGATGGGCTTCACTGACGTGGCAGCATCTCAGAGCTGCAGGTGCACCCTCAGCACACACGTGCTGGAACACAAACATGCTAGCCAGTTTTTGTCAGGGATTTTTATAATAATTTGGGAAGTCATTAACTGGTTTTTAGATAAATTGCTTTATGAAACAGAAAATGTGTGACAGAACCAGCTGATTCATGATCAAATCCTATACCTAGTCAGTGCCTCCTTTTCTTTACTATATGAGAAGAATTTGTAAGATACTTAGGAGAGAGATGCCTCAAAGCAGCGAAACTGTACAGGTAAAATTGTTACTGTGAAACAAACTTTGAATATTCAAGGATTATAGCTCTCCTGTTATCAGAACAATATCCATAATTATGATGTTCACTGCAGCATTGATTGTAATAGTACAATATTGGAAACACCTTGAATATCTGTTAACACAGGATGGTTAAACAAGTTTTAGTATGCCCATGGTTAAAAATACTATGAAGACATAAAAATAGGTGAAGTAGACTTATAAATTAATACATCTAGAGAGAAGTTCATATTTTATTAAGTACAAAATAAGCAAAGAATTGCAGCATATATATGTGTATTCCCATTAGGATTATATACACATATACCACATACATACACACACACACACACACACACACACACACACACACATATGTATACCCAGAGTATTCATATTTATATAGTTATATAAAGGCAGATTTTGATGTAGAGAGAAAGAGCCAAATTTAATGTAATTATATATGAAATTATAAATGATATTTACTATCTATTCTTTACACTTGATTTTTTTTCAAAAAGAAATTAAGTAAGCATTCATAAATTTTGACAATAGTACGTATATGTGTGTACTATTGCAGTTGTAAGTTCCTACTTCTGTATTTAATTCATGTCTAGTTTTGTGTTTTTATATAATCGACAAAAATAGAGGACAGAATAGAAGTAATCTTTACTGAGAGTAGCAACTTGAAGCAGGAGTGAATATTATATTTTACTTTATAGAAACAATGAATAGCAGAGCTGATGAGAAGACGGACATATTTGAAAGTGGCAAAAAATATCTTAAAAATGTTTAGACTTGTCTAATATGAAGTCAGAAGTGGATGAAATTACTCAAGGGACACATTGGTTAGTGAGCGTTATCAGCACAGTTGGGTTGGGGCAGACCTTGGCAGAGGAGGTACCACTACAGTCTGGTGAGAGCCCGTACCCAGGGAGCCAGGAGAATGGGTCACAGCCATCCCATGTGGAGGAGAAGAGAGGCCAGAAAGGAAGAAAGGCTGTAGAAATCTGACAGGATTGGAAAACCCCAGCTCATGATCTGATGATGAAGCTCCGGTTCCTTTAACGACATCCACAGTGTGGCCAATGCAAAGACTAACTGACCAGGTGTGAGAAACAGTGAACAGATGGTGGCATGTTCGTTTTCTTGAGTTTGTTAGAGTTGGTATGTAGCCTGGCTTTGTTAACCAGAGAGTTAAAAGCTTTAGAACTTCCGCAGATGGAAGACATTTGGGGAAGGGGTAAATCTACAAAACAAGTGGAAGAGATGTGAACAGCTGGTCAAGAGAGCCAGTCCCAGGAAGTCTCAAAGAACTACATAAACAGCCAGCAGGCAGGACGCCCATGACAGTTGTGACAGCGTCAGGGAAATTGTAAATAACCCAGCAAGCCGGTAGAGCAGGAGGCCGAGGCTGTTGAAGGAGGAACCCAGAACACCTGTGCTCTTACCAGAAGCGTGAAACCGCACAGGCCCACGAGGAGGTAGAGGAATATTGCGCCTGAGTAGTTTGCAGGCTGGGCGAGGTTAAGGAGTGTGGAGGGTTGCCAGCAGTTGCAGCAGGAGGACCCCAAGAAGCAAACCATGGCAGGCACTGATGTGAGTACAGCCTAGGTCAGAAACACGTGGAGTGGTGGGACATGCGTCTGAGCAAGTGGAGGGAAAGTCAAGTAGGAGCCTTCCTGGACAGTGCCTGTTGAGCCGGAGTATTTGTCAGCACTTCAAGGCTGCGCTATATGAACGTTTCCCTTCCGTTCTTGGGATGTAGGCAGGAGGTTTCTGGTTTGGCAGGTGATGTTCACAGCCAGAATGCCTTGAGGATTTAGTCACATAAGCCCACCTGCCCAGCTCCAATGAGCGGGGGGTATCAATGGCCCTGGCAGGTCAGGGAGGTGGAGGTAAAGGTGGGTGCCAACAGGTTTAAGCTTTTTTTTTTTTTTTTTGATTTGTAGTCTCACGTTGTCGCCCAGGCTGGAGTGCAGTGGCACGCTCCCGGCCACCCCAGTGTCTACCCGCTGGGCTCAGGCGATCCTTTCGCTTCAGCTTTCCAAGTAGCCGGAACTAGAGGCATGCGCTACCATGCCCGGCTAATTTTTTGATTTGTTATAGAGATTAGGTCTCGCCAAGTTGCCCAGGCTGGTCTCAAACCCGTGGGCTCAGGCAATCTTCTCACCTCCCAAAGTGCTGGGATTACAGGCTTGAGCCACCGCGCCCTGCCGGGTTTAAGCTTTTAAAATTTAATTTGTGCTTTCAAAATTCTACATTTGGATGTGCTTAAAAGATTGCTTCACTGAAGATTTTGTCTAATTGTAACTCATTCCTCCCTCCCTTCCTTTGTTCTTCCTTTTTCCCTTTCCTTTCTTGCTCTCTCTGTCTCCGTCTCTGCCTCTCTCTCTTTATGTTGTTGTTGTGTTTTGGCTGCCAACATCATTTTAGAGCTAGAGGGATCTCAGGCCTTATCTCACTATGCAAATAAGTAAAGTGGCAACCAGAAAAAACAAATAGCGTCACAGCAGAGTCAGGTTAGTACCTTATTTTATTCATTTATTTGTTTATTGAGTTGGGGTCTCATTCTGTTGCCCAAGATGGAGTGCTATAGCACAATCATAGCTCACTGCAGCCCCGACTTCCTGGGCTCAGATGATCCTCCCACCTCAGACTCCCAAATGGTGGGACTATAGGTGTGCACCACCATGCTTGGCTAATTTTAAAAACAAATTTTTGTAGAGACAAGGTCTCACTGTGTTACACAGGCCAATTTCAAACTCATGAGCTCAAACAATGCTCTCATCTCTACCTACCAAAGTGCTGGGATTACAGGCATGAGTCACCACGCCTGCCCCATTTAAAAAAAAATTATATAAGACAAGTGTGTTTTACACATACATTAAATATATATGTATAGGTACATACACACCTGCTTCTGATAACTTTTAATATAAATGTGAGGTTTTTTAAGTGCCCAAAATAATTCTTTTTCTTCATTGAATTATGAACATATACTTAAATATACACATATGTGTAGTAATAGTTATTCGGCACACAAACTTTGGTGCTAGATGTTTTTCCATTAAATATATATATGTATATTTATATATTTGAGCATTTTAATCATACTGTTTAAGGTTCGGCAAGTCAGCCAAGTGTGATATTCTAACAGCTTCCATAAAGCAAATACTTGAATAGGTCATGTTCTCCCAATGCTAAATGAGAGAATATTAACACGGTGATTTTAAGCCTGACCAAGGGCAAAACAAGTAAGATATATAGCAGCTACCAATAAATTTATGCTCTAGATACTTTAAAATCTGAATCATTTCATTGCACTCACTACATAAGACTCCTGACAGCATCGAGAACATAAGACTCAGAAATAATTCAGAAACATACATGTTTTAAGTGGATTTTTAAAATATGGAATATTTAATTTAGAACACATTTGTTTGTTATTTTAGAATTTAGAAGTGATCCTGTGAGGGGATATAATTGGTTCAGTCTTTTAGCAAAAATTGTCCCATTGAATATACATTTTTTTTTTTGGCCAAAAAAAAAAAAAATAGCCTATTACAAATAGAAAAACTCAAAATCACTCTACTGACTTTAGGGTTGGCACAAAAACACTGAAGTGGTGCATGTGTCTCCTGATAATGAAAATAATGATAATTGCATTTTTCTACAGTAAGTGCCATTAAATGAAAAGTATTGTAACACTTAACTTCTCCTACCTCAGAGGTTTATTCAGTTTCAAATGCAGCTACTCAGCATCTAACCACTGAAAGTTTGCCTGAGGGGTAGTATTTGGTGGATACTCTTCTCCCTTCACTGCCAGGGGGCCCACACCCCATGGATAGCTATTAGCACACTTGAAACTTCAGAGGAAACCTCCCAAAACAATCACCAAGTCATTAACGCCACCTTTTAAACACACAAGTCAAAGCATCACTTAGAGTACTGCTAGGACAAGCAGAACCCAGCATTCAGACTTTAGGAATGTTGTCCTTCTGAGTCTCCACATTAAACTGCTGGGCAATGGGCACCGTCATAAATACAAAACAGACAGACCTAATTCAACACAATGAGAGCAGCCAGTTGTATTCAAAATGTTATCTATGGGCCAGGTGCAGTGGCTCACACCTGTAATCCCAGCACTTTGGAAGCCCCAGATGGGATTGCTTGAGTCCAGGAGTTCAAGACCAGGCTGGGCAACATTGTGAGACTCAGTCTCAACAAAAAATAATAATTATAAAAACTAGCTGGGCATGGTGGCATGTATCTGCAGTTCCAGCTACTTGAGATGCTAAGGTTGCAGTGAACCATGATTGTCCCACTGCACTCCAGCCTGGCAACAGAATGAGATCTTGACACAGGAAAAAAAAAAAAAAAAAAGAAGAAAGAAGAATTAGATCACCCACAACTGAACAACTGAGTGTCATAGTGATAAACACACTTTTTGTGTTATGTTCAAAAGACATTTCTATAAATATAATGTTTTGTTTTTCTGGATACATATTAGTACAATATATTAGGCCACTTTTAGGACTCACATAATTTGCAGATTAGTGGGATTCGTGACTGGGAGGCAGCTGTATATACTTCTTACAAAAATCTTTAATTATGGCATGCCATCTCCTGTGTCCCTCATGGGATAAAGCAATCCAAGCTTTGCCATTATTACTGTCATTTATTCACAATAATTTACTGGTTTTCACTATTTGCAAACCATTGTGCACGGGACTGGAAATTCAAAGAGGTTTTAGACATCAGCTTGCTTAAAAATAGAATTTAAATAGCATATTTCATTCAAATCTAGGATTCCTAAGATGTGCCATTGTTATGTACTATTAAAAAGTAAACACTCAGGAATTATTTTTTTAAAAGACAGTGTTTAATTTAGATCTGTACAAGTCATAAATTACCCCACCCCCGCTAGCCTCTTAGTGCTTGGGGATTTTTTTCTTCCATTTTGAGGCATAGAGCCACATCTCCTGCCTTCAGTGGAAATGCTTGGAGTGTGGAGATAATCTTTTTACAATTATCTCAGTAGTAAAACACAACACAGCTTTCCCTTCTTGTGGATATTGCCCCCTTAGTCCCTTAATAGGGTAATATAGGTCCTGGTTTGCCTGGGGCAGTTATAGCTTTTAGCTCTTTTCAGTTTAATTATTAATAGCATTACCCTTTACTCCAGAAGTGTTTTGGCTTAGAAAATAAATTATATAGTCAACCCACTAAATCGTTTGTTGGTTTGCAAGAAAATGTAGAATTCCTGCAATTCCTCCAATGATGAATATTGCCTCAATAATACCCCATGTTCACTCTACTACCCTGTATTTGCTATTGGTATATGAAAAAGAAAAATATACTGGGTCAGCATAGTGATTCAAGGTCCGAGAATATGATGGAGACTGATGACTTTAATTCCAGCACTGTGGGAGGCTGAGGCGGGAGAATTGATTGAGTCCATGAGTTTGAGACAAGCCTGGGCAATATAGAAAGACTTTGTCTCTACCAAAAAAAAAAAAAAAAAAAAATCAGAAAATTAGTTGGCTGTGGTGGCACGAGTCTGTAGTCCTAGCTACTTGGGAGGTTGAGGCAGAAGGCTTGGCTGAGCCCAGGAAGTTGAGGCTGTGGTGAGCCTCACTGCACTCCAGCCTGCACTCCACTGCACTCCAGCCTGAGCAACAGAATGAGACTCCAACTCAAAAAAGAAAGATAAAGAAAGAAGGAAGGAAGGAAAGGAAAGGAAAGGAGAAAGAAGAAAGAAGAAAAGTGAGAAAGAAAGAAGAGAGAAGAAAAGGGAGAAAGAAAGAAAGAAGAAAGAAAGAAAGAAAGAAAGAAAGAAAGAAAAAGAAAGAAAGAAGAACGAATGAAAGAAAAACAGGAGACTGCAGGATCGGTCAGATGATCCATTATGAAAGATGGATGTCAAGCACAGGACCATGGAGAATTACTGAAGGATATTATATTGAAAGATAACATAGTCATATTTTAACTTTGCTGTCAATGTTGTTGAAATGCAGGTGTGTATGCACTGTGGTAAGAGCTTTCATGAGCCCGGTTTTAGCACATGATACATATTTGGGCAATAAGCAATTCAAATAATTTATCCTATTGAAATAGTTGCCAAGGGTGCACACATAGAGATGCCCATGGGATAACTGTTTGTGATTTCAAAGACTAGGTACAGTCTGAACATGTATTTTGAGGAATAAGCCAACAAAAAGAAATACTATGCAGCCATTAAAAACAACAAAGTGTATCTGGGTATACATGCATTATATTATAAAGTGACAAAGCACTCTGTACTGTTGTGGAATATTACCTAAAATTGAAAGATGCCATTAAGAAGAGGAACAAGGAAGAGAAGGAGAAGGAACAGAGGAAGAAGATAAAGAAAAAGATTTAGGTTTTTGTGTTTACAAACACAGAGATACAAGTCTTACAAAAAAATAACAACTATAATCATTGATTTTGTTGAGATTGATACATTTCATGACCTTCATTTTTTGTTTTATATTTAAATGTATTATGTCATCTTTACTATAGTGGTCACATACCACTTTTATACACACATATCTACATTTTTGGAAAGGACATTTCAGATTTATGGTGGAAGGTGAATTAGAAAGTTGGAGAGTGAAATATCATAGTCAATGTATGTATGTGTATATTATTATTATTAGGCATATGAGGAAATGGAGAGTAAGAGAAATTCAGTGTCTTTTCCAAGATCAAACTGCTACAATATAGGGAAAATCAAGATTGAAACCAAGGCCTGTGAACTCCAAACTGGTTCTGCTCACACGAAATTAGTATTCTAAGAAACATACAGACCTCAGAAGCAAAGATTTGGGAATAGGTGACGCTTCTGAGAGATATCAATGGCTCTTAAAGTGGATGGAAGAGGAAGAGAGATGGAAAAGCTAGAGAAGAATGAGCAGGTGGAATGATAGGAAAAACTAACTAGATATTCCTATTGCCTTTCAGTGTCTTCATGGCAGCATGGATTTCTGTTGTGGTATATTCTGATGGAAATTAGCAGAACCTACTTGTCCCCAGCATCCCTTCAGGAGACCTTTCTGCTATATGTCTCCTTGATTTGACTTTAGCTAGTTAGAGAAAGGCATTTCATTTATTCTTGTATAACACAGTGCTTAGAGTCGAGGGTCTTTTATAGGATTTTATCACCAATATACTGATTGATTTTTCTGGTTCATCCAGAAAATGCTTTGTATTGTAAGGGACCAGTAATGCACTGATGGTGGAAATGTAAATTAATACAACCTCTATTGAAAACAGTATAGAGATTTCTCAAAGAACTAAATGTAGACCAACCATTTAATTCAGCAATCCCACTACTGGGTATCTACCCAAAGGAAAATAAATATATATAAAAAGACACCTGCACTCATAAGTTTATTGCAGCACTATTCACAATAGCAACCTCATGGAATCAATATATGTGTCCATCAAGAGATGATTGGATAAGGACAATGCACATATACGCCATGAAATACTAGACAGCCATAGAGAGGAATGAAATAATGTCTTTTGCAGCATCATGGATGGAGCTGGAGGCCATTGACCTAAGTGAGCTAACTCAGAAACAAATAAACATACACTGCGTGTTCTCATAAGTAGGAGTTAAACAAAGGGCATGCATGGATCTAAAGACAGATACAACAAACACCTGGTATACCAAAAGTGGGGAGGGTGTGTGGGGGTGAAGGTTGAAAAATTACCTGTTGGGTACAATGTTCACTATTCAAGTGAGTGACACTGCCAACCCAGACATCGCCACTACACAATATATCTATGTGACAAACCTGCACACACCCCCCCCAAACATATAAAAAAATAAAAATAAGAAATGGTTAAAAAAATCATACTTATGAAGTTAGGCACTGGAGAAAGAGACAAGACTGCGTGCTACCCAGCAAGACAGGTCAGAACTCTATGGAAAGATGAACGGATGACTGGGGCTTCTTAAGTAGTGACAGCACATTACTTCATGAACGGAGTGTGCTTGTGCGCATGTCAGGATGACCTCCTCTACTATGTTGCAATCTTAGTGAAAGAAGACTCCCAATGTACACGTCTTCACTATCATCTCATTGATAATTGTGCAAGCTTAAAGATTCAGTCAATTCTCACAGATGGACACAATAATATTAAGGAAAGGAGCAACCAATACCCAGTGGGAACAAGATCCTGCAAGTAATACACTGGTGGGTGGGGAAGAAGGAAAGTGAGACATTAGAGATTTGAATCATAGCCTTTAAAGGAAGGAGTGGCATGGGGCCTGGGAAACAGCAATTGGTGAGAATCTTGAAAGACTTGGGAGCCTTTTCTGCCTCACCTGAATCTTCCTCAGTGTTATTAATGGTGTACACACACACACATACACACACATGCATATGGGCACACACATTCAGGTTGAACACATATGGGCATCACAGCAACTCAGAGGTTATTTAAGCCAAATGAGCATAATCAAAAGTCCTCCACTTCAACCTTCCTTCAATATGCTTACTCTTCAACTCAGTAACTAAAATATTTCAAAAAAAAAAAAAATTTCTGAAGGCAAATATCCTGGATCAGTGAGAAGATTTATCCACCAGGAAGTTAAATGCACTATTTTCATTAGTAATAAAAAATGTAAAAAGACCTATATGTTAAACAATGAGTGGTTAAAAAATGATGAATC
>CAUYQG010025519.1:0-17399 GCA_963574415.1 Tarsius wallacei
TTGCTATTGTGAACAATGCTGCAATAAACATCCGAGTGCAGGTATCTTTTTTATAAAGTGATTTGAGTTCTTCAGGGTATATTCCCAGTAGTGGGATCACGGGGTCATATGGGAGGTTGGTGTTTAGAGCTTTTAGGAATCGCCACACTGCTTTCCACAGAGGTTGCACTATATTAATAATGTTCCACACTTACTGAGCACTCACTACCAGGGTGCCAAAAAAATGTATACACATTTAAGTGATGTTCTATGTATTACTTTTAGTTCGCTGTAATCAGAAGTGTCTGGATGCTGATGGTAACCACTTTGAGCACCTCTTGTAATTGAGGAAGTCAAACGTGACTTGTATACATCTTTTGTGACTGGTATATATTGAGTATTACAATTTTGATACAGTTTATTCTTTCTTTATGTGTGTATACATTTTTTGGCACCCTTTATATGTGTCCGGCACTGTGCCAAGCAATTTGCCTACAAGCAGGTAAGCAACTTGCCCAATATTATATATCTGTTAAGTAGTAGAGCCAGGATATTGACCTAGCTCTTGACCTTTGCTTGCATATACATGGAAGCTTCATAATTACACCTACTATAGATGGGAAAAAATAAATGGGCAAATATTTTTCTCCTCCATAAAAAAGAAAAGAGGCATTTGACTCATTCAGCTTTTACCCCAAAAAACTGTATGCCAGGGCTTTCTTTTTTCATCCAAAACTCACTGAGTCCACTGAAGACGGAAAGTAAAATGAAAAAGAAGCATAGAACATGTGGGTTCTTCAAGATACAAATCCTTCAACCTCTTTTTTCTGAGCCTTTCTTTCTGAATTTGAAGTTGTTTCTGAACTTCAAGAATAACCAAATAGCAGTGGTTTTTTTTCAGCATTTAATCATTGTATTTGTTGGCAGACCTGTTGTAACCTTGATTCACCTACATTGGATTTAAATATTATTCTAATGGATTTTCTCACTGCTTCCTAAGAAACAGAGCACCTCTTTCACTAGTCTCATAAATAATGCCATTTCTCTATGTCAACGTTAATTGAACTTACCTCATGTTGTCAATCTCTTTTTTCTTGCAGGTGATGTCATTGTCTATATTAATGAAGTTTGTGTCCTTGGACACACTCATGCAGATGTTGTCAAACTTTTCCAGTCTGTTCCTATTGGTCAGAGTGTCAACTTGGTGTTGTGTCGTGGCTACCCTTTGCCCTTTGATCCTGAAGACCCTGCTAGCAGCCTGGTGCCACCCCTTGCAATGATGGAAAGGCCACCTCCAGTGATGGTCAATGGAAGACATAACTATGAAACATATTTGGAATACATTTCTCGGACCTCACAGTCGGTTCCAGACATAACAGATCGGCCGCCTCATTCCTTGCACTCCATGCCAGCTGATGGTCAGCTAGATGGCACGTATCCACCACCCGTCCATGACGACAATGTGTCTATGGCTTCGTCTGGGGCCACCCAAGCTGAACTTATGACCTTAACCATTGTGAAAGGTGCCCAGGGCTTTGGCTTCACTATTGCTGACAGTCCAACAGGACAGCGGGTGAAACAAATACTTGACATTCAGGGATGCCCTGGCCTATGTGAAGGCGACCTCATTGTTGAGATCAACCAGCAGAATGTACAGAACCTGAGCCATACAGAAGTAGTGGATATACTTAAGGACTGTCCCATTGGAAGTGAAACTTCTTTGATTATCCATCGAGGAGGTAAGACAAACACTGGCTCAGCAATAGATAAAATAGTAGCATGCTTTAATAATATTGTCAAAATTGAGGTTTTCCTGGAGTTTAATGAAATCATACTTTTAAAAATAAAAGTAAAAAAGAAAAACATGAGTACAGAAAGCTATGTTTTTGAGAATATATATTTCTCTATTTTATACTAAACACAGAAACAATTATTTTAGTCTTACAAATATATTAATATAAAGTTGGAGGGTAAAAATTGGCTCCTCAACTATGAATGTTACATTTCAAATGCTCGTTAGTATATCCATTGTAGGAAACTCAAACTGGTTTCTCATTAATTTAATTAAGAAACATGCTTTTCCAGTGGAAACAATGCTTTGAATTGTACTTAGGTTTCCAGGCTAGCAGGTAGAAATTGGTTCAAACCCTACCAAGCCCAAACATAGCCTTGATAATCCTCATAAGGGAGTTGTCACTGTAGAGAAATCTTTTCAGAGTTTGGAATAGGGTCGTTAAGGATGCTTCTTCTACTGCTACAGGGACTGCTATAGCAGCAAGTACCCATAGTGCCTCCCATGACCTGGAAAGGAAGTTATGGAACAGGATGAGGGCTGGAGCTCTGGGATAAATGTTCTAGATTGGGTGAAGTATAGAATAGTGAAGACTATGATAGAAGCCCTGAGCCCTGGATATTTCTTCCCCTTTACCTTCTCTGTGAGGAAGGGAATGGGGTCAAGCAGAGGACCCCTCCTTCACTTCTCTACTGCATTGCTCTTGATGACCAGTGAAACTAGGGAGAGGAGGGGTGGGGAAGGACCATAGATAAAGAGAATATTTGAAAACACAGTAAAAAAGGCTCAGACTAAGTCCTGGTTTTCCCACTTACCAATTTTGGGACTTAGGATACTTAAAGTCCATGAGCCTCAGTTTTCTCATCTGTTGTAATGAGATAATGATGCTACCTAGCCCCATGGCAATGTTCTTAGTTTTGAGTGGCCCACAGTAGGTGCTCATTAAATGTGTGTTGAATCTAAATGAACACTGAAGGTAAAGAAGGAATAGGCAGAAGGAACAGTACACTGAGGAACTCATGCGTGAACACATGTGGCAAACATAGGTGATATGTGATTGCCCATCCAAAACGCAAAACAGCAGGAAAGCCCTTTCATTTTGAAATGCAAGTGAAGGCAGTCAACGCTAAAATGAAAAAAGATCCTTTTATGATTTATTTGGCCTTCTCTGCAGATGTTTCCCCTGCCAGGTGGTATTCCATTGTTGGTTCCTTGTTCCAAATGAACACCAAATACAAGGCATTTGTGAGCAACACTTTATAGAAAGTCGTATGTTCTGTATTAAAAGGGGACATGAATTTGACAGCAAAATCATCATAAATTTGACCTTAAGGCATTGTTACAACATATCACTTTAATTTTGATACTTGAATGTTGACAGTATATTTTAATTTCTCCTACTGCTTGTTTAAGATTAAAATAAATATTCTTAATTAAATAGCCACATTTTCATAATGTCCAATTGGAAAGCAAATATTTGGAACAGGTTCTTGACATTAAGAAGTATAACTGAAAATTACTGTGCAGTATCCACTATAGGAGTCATAGAAACAAATTTGAACATAATTTATATATAATGGCTTCTTTTAAAGTATGGCACACAGGAAAAAAGTACTTTGAAATCCTCTATTTATAGTATGATAATTTACACCTTTCTGAAAACATTTACTATGTGCGTGTTATCAGCTAAGCTACCCTGCTCTTGCTCATCCCCTGCACTCATTTAAGCCTCAAGTAATCAAAGTTGTGTTTGCATTTTGTTCATGTTTGGGGATTAAAGACTTACTTTTATGTTTTAGCTAGTGTAGAATTGCAGAATATAGTACCCTGTGAAGTTTAAAGTACTTCTAGTTGAAAACTTCTTGAATCTTCCCAAATTTCCCATAATTTGTACTCATCTGTCTGAAATTAATAGAAACTATTATTGGAATGAAATTCACTTTGATTCTCTTATTATGGGCTACTCAGAAGTGCTTCTGACCCTATTCAGATAAGTGTAGATCATCAAGAGCAGAATCATGGGTCTAGGTTTTTATATCAGGACCATAGTTGTTTGTTTGTTTGTTTTAAATTATTTACTAAGATTTTAATCTTATAAAGTAATAATATACCTGGTTCCATTTTTTAAGCAAGTAATATCAGAACTCCTGTGCTAAACTTTTAGTCCTTTTTCTCAGAAGCAAACATGTTATTTGTATGTATACTTCCAGAAGTTTATAGTCTACTAGCACACATATGAATATATACAGTATGTTTAATATAGATGGAATGATATTATTCATATATGTGGCTTGCTTTAAAATATTTTGGATATTAGAGCATATTTAATTTTTTTAACCTATACCATGTGGTATAATTTGCAGACCATAAAATCCACCAATGTAAGTGTATACATCAATAATAATCACCATAATCCTCAGAACATCCATCATCATGAGTTCCCTCATGCCCATTTGCCACCTGTCCCTACTCCCACACCTAATCCTAGATAACCACAAATCTGATTTGCGAATAGTTTTAACTTTTTAGGAATTTTTTAATGAATGGGACCCATACAGAAGGTAGTATTTTACTTAGCATAATGCTGTTGAGAGTTACTTGTGTTGGTACATATATGAGTAGTCTGTTTCTTTTATGGCTGAGTAGTATATATACATTAAAAGGGTTGTGGATACACTACCTTTTGTGTTCCATTCATTAGTGGGGGTACATTTGAGTTGTTTTCAATTTTTGACATGTATGAATAATGTTGTTATGAATATTTGGATACAAGTGTCTGTGTGTGCTTATGTTTTCATTTGTCTTAAGAAGAGACCTAGGAGTGATATGAAATAGAATAGCGGAATGAGCTGCGTGAAAAGTACATATTTAATTGTTAAGGAATTGTCAGAATGTTTTCTAAAATGCTACACTATTTTATTTTTCCCACCAGCAATGTATGAGTTTTCCAGTTTCTGACCATTGTTGCCCACATTTTACAGTCAGTCTTTTATTATACTCATTCTGTCAGGTGTGTCGTGACACTTTTCTGTAGTTTTAATTTGCATTTCTCCAATCTTTTTATGTGTACCACTTTTTAATGTGTTTATTAGCATTCATATGTCTTCTTTGATAACATATCTATTCAAATAATTGGCCCATTTTTATATTGGGCTGTTTTCTTATTATACTTAATAAGTTATTTCTATAACATATAATTTATGAATATTTTCCCTCTGTGACTTGTCTTTTCATTTTCTTAATGGTGTCTTTGAAGCACACAAGTTTTGTATTCAGATGAACTCCAATTTATCAGTTTTTTTCTTATGTAGACCCATTTTTCCGGTGTTATATCTAAGAGATCTTTGCCTAATCAAAGATCACAAAGAGTTTTTCCTATTTTCTTCTAAAAATCATATCATTTTAGTGTTTATATTTAGGCCTGTAAACCATTTTAAGGTAATTTTGTACATACTATGAAGTAAGGGTCTAAGTTCATTTTTTTGCATATATATGTCCAATTGTTCTAGCACCATTTGTTTTTTAAAAAACTTATCATTTTCATTGAGTTCTCTTGGCAGTTTTGTCAAAAATGAATCAGCAGAAATATGAAGATTTATTTCTGAACTCTCTATTAATCTATATTGATCTATTGATCTATATGTCTATTATGTTGCACATGCTTTCTAGAATACTTAAGCTTTATATTAAGTCTTAGGACCACAGAATATGAGTTCTCCAACTTTTTTTTTCTTTTTCGGAATGATTTTTGCTATTCTAGGTTCCTGGCATTTCCACAGAAATTCCAGGATTGGCTTTTTACATTATTGTGTTACCTAAAGCTTGTTGAGATTTCGGTGTTGCACTAAATCTGTAGAACAATCTTTGGAAAATTGCCAACTTAACATTGAACCTTTTATTCATAAATGTGATATATCTCTTCATTTATTTGGACCTTTAATTTCTCTCAGCAATAGTTTGTAGTTTTCAATATACAGATCTTGTAATTCTTTTGTTACTTATTTCTAGCTGTTTTATTCTTTTTGATGTTATTGTGAATGGAATTATTTTCTTAATGTCATTTTCAGATTGTTCAGTGCTAATATATAGACATACATTTGTTTTTTGTTTTTAGTCTTGTACACTGCAACTTCATTAAACTCTCTTTTTAGGTCTAGAGGCTTTTTGTAGATGCCATATTTTCTATGTAGTTACTGTGTCATCCAGTAATAAAGACAGTTTTATTTCTTCCTTTTCCAATTTGTATGCCTTTGATTTCTTTTCCTTGCCTTATTACACTAGCTAGAACTCCCAGCAGCATGATGTTGAATAGAGGAGATATGAGCAGACATCCTTGCCTTGGTTGCCAACTTTAGGGCGAAAGCATTAATTAGTCTTGCACCATTAAGTATGGTTTAGGTACAGGGTTTTTATGTGCCCTTTATTAGGTTGAGAAAGTTCTCTTCTTTTCTTAGTTTGCTGAAATTTTTAATAATCAACAGGTCTTGGGTTTATGAAATATTTTTTTCTGGCTGGGCGCGTCTCACGCCTGTAATCCCAGCACTTTGGGAGGACAAGCAGGAGGATTGTTTCAGCCCAGGAGTTTGAAACTAGCCTGAGCAACAAAGTGAGACCTCACTTCTAAAAAAATAAAATTAAATTAACTCGGCATGATGGCATGCACCTGTAGTCTCAGCTACTCAGGAGGCTGAGGTAGAAGGATTTCCTGAGCCTAGGAGGCCGACCCAACTCATATAATATATACTATGTATATTTTTTTCTGCATTTATTGAGATGATTATGTAGTTTTTCTCCTTTTTAATATGGTGTATTACATGTCATGATTTTTAGTTGTTGAACTAATTTTGCTTTCCTGAGATAATTTTGCTGGATCATGGTATATAATTATTTTTGTATATTGCTGGATTCTGTTTGTTTATATTTTATTAAGGATTTTTTTAATCTCTTTTGGGGGAGTGGAGGGTGTTATATTGTTTTATTTTCATATGATGCCTTTGTCTGGCTTTAGTGTTAAGATAACAGTAGCCTCATAAAATGAGTTGGAAAGTATTCCCTCTTCTGTTTTCTGAAAGAGTTTGTGTACAGCTATCATTTCTTTCTTAAAAATCTAATAGAATTCATCAGTGAAGTCATCTCATCTGGGCTTTTATTTGTGGAAAGATTTTTAGGTATTAATTCAACTTCTTTTCTTGATTTAGGTCTATCCAATACTGATTTTGAATCAGTTTTGGTAATTTATATATTTTAAGAATTTTTGTAATTCATCTAAGTTGCTGAATTTGTATAATAAAATTTTATGGAATTTCTTTTTAAGAACCAACTTTTTAATCCAAAATTGATTTTCTTTGTGTTTTTCTATTTTCTATTTCAACATTTTTTATTCTGGCAGTTATAGTTTTCTTTCTTCTACTTTGTGATTGATTCACTTTTCCTCTTCTGTCTTCTTGAGGTGGAAGTTTAGATTAATGATTCCAGTTCTCTCATTCTAATAAAATTACTTAAAGCTATAAATTTCATTCTAAGTACTTTTTAAGCTAAATTCCATAAATTTTGATATGCTGTGTTTTCCTTTTCCACTCAGTCTGAGAAATTTTCTTATTTACCTTGTAATTTCTTTTTTGACCAATAGATTACTTAGAAAAGCGTTTACTTTTCCAGCATTTGGAATTTCCTAATTTTTTTTCTGTTGTTGATTTCTAATAATTTCTTGTGAAAGAAAACATGTGTTGTATGACTTCAGTTCTTTTAAATGTATTAGGCTTGTATTACGGCCTTTTAAATGTATTAGACTTGTATTATGTCCTTTTAAATATAGTAGCCCATATAATTTATAATTTATTCTATTGTGTATATATTCTTTAACTTAATTTTGGAGGGTTTTATATATTAGTTCAGAAATATATCTCATTGTTTTTAATACTTATTTAGTCAGATACCTACTAATGGATGTTTAGTTGCTTTGTCTTTTTCTATTTAAAAAAAATGTATTTATGGCTGGGCACAGTGGCTTATGTCTGTAATCCCAGCACTTTGGGAGGCAGAGGCAAGAGTATTTCCTGAGCCCAGGAGTTTGAAACCCACCTGGGCAACATGGCAAGACCTTGTCTCTACAGTAATTTTAAAAATTTGCTGGACATGGTGGTGCACACCTGTAGTCCCACCTATTTGGGAGGCTGAGGTGGAAGGATACCCTGAGCCCAGCAGGTCGAGGTTGCAGTATCCATGATCATGCTTCCCCACTCCAGCATGGGCCACAGAGTAAGGCTCTGATTCAAGAAGTAATCATAATTATGATAATAATAATGTATTCTTATCAGCTATTTCACATTAAGAGAGTAGATCTACAGATGGTATAAATTGATTTTTTTCTTCCACAAATAATTTTCAAGTTTTATTTTTAATTGATGTAATAATTATACACATTTGTGAGGTACAATATGATGTTTTGATACATGGATACATTGTATAATGATCAAATCAGGGTAATTATCATATTCATTATCTCAAACATTTATCATTTTGTTGTGATGGGGACATTTGAAATCCTTATCCTCTAGCTATTTAAAAATATGCATTATTGTTAACTATAGTCCCCCTACTGTGTAATAGAACACCAGAACTATTTTATCCTATTTACAGGAGCTTTGCATCCTTTGTACAACCTATCCTTGCCCTCTTCTCCCCACTACCCTCCTGAGCCTCTGGTATCCAGTATTCTATTCTTTACTTCTGTGAGTTCAATTTTTTAGATTCCACATATGAGTGAGATCATGCAGTATTTGTCTTCTGTGCTCAGCTTATTTCACTTAATATAATATTCTCTAGGTTCATCCATGCCATTGCAAATAACAGCATTTCACTCTTTTTAATGGCTGAGTGGTTTTCCAGTATATATTATTTCTATATTGGATAAAGAAAATTTCACATATATATATATGACATTTTCTTTATCCAGTCATTCATTGGTGGACACTGGTATTCTATATCTTGGCTATTGTGAATAGTGCTGCAGTATACAATGGGGGTGCAGATATTTCTTTGGCATACTGATTTCATGTCCCTTGGATATATACCCGGGAGTAGAATTATTAGATCACACAGCAGTTCTAGTTTTAGTATTTCAAGAAGTTTCCATACTGTTTTCCATAATGGCTGTACCATTTGACATTCCCATCACTAGTGTGCAAGGGTTCCCTTGTCTCCATATTCTTTGGATCTGTTATCTTTTGCCTTTTTGCTAATAGATATTCTAACAGGAGTGAGATGATACCTCATTATGGTTTTTATTTGCATTTCTGTGATGATTAGTGATGTTGAGCATTTTTCATATACCTGTTGGCCATTTATATATCTTCTTTTGAGAAATGGCTATTCAGGTTTTTTACCCATTATGTAACTGCGTTATTTATTTTCTTGCTATTGATTTGTTTGAGTTCTTCATATATTTTAGATACTAGCCTTTTGAAGGATATATAGTCTATCATATTTTCTCCCATTTTATATATTATCTCTTCATCTGTTGACACTTTGTTTTTCTTTATAGAATCTTTTTAGTTTGATGTAATCCCATTTGTCTATTTTTGCTTTTGTTGCCTGTATTTTTGAGGTCATATCCAAATATCATTGCCCAGACCAATGTCACTGAGCTTTTCCCCTGTATTTTCTTCTAGTAGTTTTTGGCTTTACGTTTAGGTCTTTAATTTATTTACGATGACATTTGTGTATGATGAGAGATAAGTGTTCAATTTTATTCTTCTATGTGTGGATATCCAGTTTTCCCAGCACCATTTACTGAAAAGGCTGATCTTTCACCATTGTGTATTCTTGGCAACTTTGTCAGACTGTTCTCTTTTACAAAGAGTGACCAGGCAAAGACTCCTTTGCTGTGATCTAAAGAATGTGAGGGAGAAAGCCGATCAATATCCAGGGAAGAATGTCCCAGGCAGATGGAGGACCCTGAGGCAGGGCTGTGCTTGATATTGACAAGTAACAGCAAGTAGGCCAATGTGGCTGAAGCTAAATGAGAAAGAAAGGTAATGGTAGAAGAGGTCAGAGAAATTGTTGAGGGTGGAGGGAGACAGATAACATAGAGTCTTGTGTAGTTATAGGCAGAGAAAGGACTTGAGATTTCACTTTTGAATGAAATGGACAGTCTTTGAGCAGAGAAATGATATAATATAACTTTTTTTTTTTTTGAGTTGGAGTCTCACCCTGTCGCCCAGGCTGGAGGGCAGTAGCACGCTCCTGGCCACCGCAGCCTCAACCAGTTGGGCTCCGGCAATCCTTCCGCCTCAGCCTTCCAAGTAGCTGGAACTACAGGCGAGCGCTACCACACCCGGCTAATTTTTTGATTTTATTGTAGAGATGAGGTCTCGCTTGCCCAGGCGGGTCTTGAACCCACGGGCTCAGGCAATCCACTCACCTCAGTCTCCCAAGGCGCGGGATTACAGGCTGAACCACCGAGCCCAGCTTGGGGTTTTCCAACTCTCCTCGTGTACCAGCTAATACCACGGGAAGCAGAAGAACTGCCCAGTCAACCCACAGAGTTTCAAGAAATAATAAATTGTTGTCTTTACTAAGTTTTGGGGTAGTTTGTTGTGTGACAATAGATAACCAAAACCAGTTTTCCCTGGATTCTCAGACATACCTGGAGAGAAAGAAAATCTAACATTCGTTGAGTGCTTACTATGTTCCCATCATATAACATGACAATCTCATAAAATAGTTATTATTGCCACCCTGAAAATGGAGAAACTGAGACTCAGAGAGGTGATGGATCCCAGAGAGTTTAAACAATTAATCAGGGGCTACTCAGATAGAATGATGGTGGACCAAGAGTTCAGCCCTTATTGCTGACACTACAATGTATGCTCTTAATTATTCCAGACTGGTAATTGGTCTCTGAGAGGAAGGTATGACCAGACAGTGTTAAAACAACAGCAGCAAGCTGGGCGTACTGGCTCACGCCTGTAATCCTAGCACTTTGGGAGACGGAGGCAAGAGAATTGCCTGAGCCCAGGGGCTCGAGACCAGCCTGGGCAACTTGGTGAGACCTCGTCTCTACAATAAATCAAAAAAATTAGCCAAGTGTGGTGAGTCTCGCCTGTAGTTCAAGCCACTCCAAAGGCTGAGGCAGAAGGATGGCCGAGCCCAGCAAGTCAAGGCTGCGGTGGCCATGAACATGCCACTGCACTCCAGCCTGGGCGACAGAGTGAGTCTTCAATTCAAACAAACAAACAAACAAACGAACAAACAAACAGTTAAACAAACAAAACCCAGCAGATATGTAAAACAACTGTATCGCGAGTTAGAATTGAGGAGAGAGGCAGTTGAACGCAGGGACTGCAGGGCGAATGGTCATTTTCCACTGTGAAATTTCGACTCCTTACTTTCCCAGCATGCAGGCGGTAGTGCCGGCCAAGCAACTGAGCACATGCCACCCCATCCCTGGAAACAGCAGACTAAGACAAAATCTTTTTCTCTTATTTAGGAAACAGGACAAAGCAAGGCCTTCCAAGCACAGAACAGCCAGCCCAGAGGTGCAGATGTTTCCAAGTCTATGAGGGACAAAATAACACAAGGCAATTTAGCGTCAGAACTCTCGAAGGCTATAAAGTCGGGATGGAAAGCGCTTATGGGGCCAGTCAAAAAATGTAAGCCAAGATCTTTAACTTTCCTGGTCTAACACTACTGTAATAGAAACAACAGTGCAGTTGTGAGGAAAAATGGCAGCTGAAATTCAGCTCCTTTGTTGGGGAAACCATAGGGAGTGCTGGGGGAGTGGAGAGCAGGTCTCGAATAAACAGACCTGAAAAGAGCATGTGCCCAGATTAAAGAGGGAGTCACTATTCTGCTCTGGCCAAGTATTGCCATGCAGGAATGTGGCCCTGTACAGCTGGAATTTCTGCACTCTGCTGTTGAGATTATTTAAACCCTAGTAAGAGTCAAGAGGCTCTGGCTTGAGGCAACGAGAGAAGGCAAGACTGGAATAATACTGTGATATCTTCAGATGCTTATTTTACAAAGTAGTTTACTAATAAGGGTAAAGATGAGGGTGAGAAGCTCCAACTTAGTCCTGGGGCTTAGGTTTATTATATTAATACTTTAAATTGCAGCATTGATGGCCACATTCGGCCTGAAATGAACCAAGGTCCTGAAATGCAAGAACATATCAGTTGGGACAGGTAACATGATATAGCTTTAATTTATCACACTAGTCTACAGTCCAATAGAAACTGAGAGATTTGATCATTCATGGGGAACAAAGACCTGTGAAAATAACTTTAAAAGTATATGGTTGTTAGAAATAAAAGAAATATGTCCTAACCTACAGTACAATGCACATGCATCCATGTCTATACAAGCAGTATTATAGTGTAGTTTCACTTATTTATTAAAAAATAAAAGCAGCTTGAAATTCTCTAATGCTAAATTTAAGGCAGCAATAAGGTAATCAGAGGAAGAGGTGCAAACACAGTGAGCTGAAAGCATGGACTACACATAATACTTGAGGGGCCTGGTACAAATCCCACGCCAGTAATTCTGAAGGACTTGGTGGCACATATTTTTGTGATTTTTTGCCTTTGCGTGGTTTTATAGAAGGCTGCATGTTTAGAGTGTAATTTGGAAATGAATTGTGAGATAAAAACTTGAACACCAGAAGGGTGTTAGTGAAATACTCTGGTCAGTAAAGAGATGAAAATACCTCGAGAATTAAACTAGTCAACAAAATCAAACCCATGATGAAAAGTTCTGTAAAGTCAGTTATGTGACTGATATACTCAAGGTAGCTGTTTATTTTTAACATCTAAACTCTGTGTGTGTGTGTGTGTGTGTGTGTGTGTGTGCATGTGTGCGTGTGTGTGGGGTTTTTTTGGTTGTTGTTAGGGCATCCTAGTTTTTAAGAATTTGAGTTATAATTTTTTATGGTCAGGACAATGAAACACATGACATATTTTATATTTTAATATTGTTTGAAATTATATGACAACATAGAAATACATTATCTTTTTTAAATAATGAAACATTACAGATGAGAATTAATTCTTCTACCCCCAGTCACAGCTTCTCTCTCCTCAGAGTTAACTATTGTTATCAGTTTGATGAGATTTGCTAATGTTTTTAGTTGTAAAGACTGCTTTGTTTGGCTTTTTGGAAGTCATTTTGCGTCCTTCAAAGTAGAGGTTAAAAACCCAAAGGAATATGAGGATTATGCTAATAAAGTATTCTATGTAATCAATAAACTTCCCTAAACAATATATAAGCAAGTCAAATCCAGTGACAAGTGAGAAGAATAGACTGAGACCCAATAGGAATGGCAGGGTGGTCCAGTAAGAAATCAATAAACCCAAACCTTGACTTTGTTGTCTTCCTACTCTTGGGCTGGTTGAATCAGGTGTTCAGGTATGCTGGGAACTGAATTTGGACTAAGAATTGTGGTATGCTCTCTTGCAAAGTCATCCTCCTCCTGTTCTCCACTAGTCAATTCTCTGAATATATGGTACATGGAAAATTGCAATTCTTCCATTTATTTGTTGACTTCATAAACAAATTTTTGTTGAGTACCATATATGTGCTAGTGTTGTATGAGACTCTGGGGATAATATGATGAACAGGATGCAAATGGTTTCTGTTCTCATGGAGCTTATAGTCAGCAGATTAGATCGACATAAATCAAATAATCACACAAAGAACTAATTATAAGATTTATAAGAAAGGGATTGGATGTTGGGAGGCTTTCTTTAAGTTGTTCCATTTAAGCAATTCTTTCAATGGTAAAGAACCAATATACAATGTGATGGCAGTGGAAGAGCCCTCGTGGGTGTTCTAGATAGAGAGAAACACATTTTTAAAGACCTGAAAATTTGAGTAGCTGTATACAGGAGTTAGATATGGACAGAGCCAGCTTCCTGAGCTTGAGACTTCTATAGTTGTATAGGGTCCTGTGCTCAGAAGCGCTGGTGCTTGATTTAATGCTCTATTGTTACCATCTGGAAATTCTTAATATTTTTTGAGCAAAGAGCCCTGCGTCTCCATTCGGTACTGAGTTCCTCAAATCATGTAGCCAGTCTTGGATGTGGGAGTTGGATCTTGATCCCATTTATAATATGTAGTCATTGGAGGGTTTTTAAGGCAAAGAGTGATGTGAATGCAATTCCTACAGGACCACTGTGGCTGTGATGTGAAGACCAAACTGATGGACATGGGTACTACCCTTAAGGAAATTAGGGCATGGCTGAAAATTCCAAATCCAGCCAAGTGGTTTATTAAAAGTAACACATTATAGAAATTTATTTAACAGTATCTTGGGAAATTGGGGGATGGGCAGTTATCTAATAATGTCCCCTGGTTGGAATAAACTATACTCTTTTACACATATCCTCTCAATTTTTTTTCTGAGCTAAACACCACCCTGTTTCTTTTTGTTTCAAGAATCAATTTCTTAAATATATTAAGAAGCTTTAAAAATCTGAAAATCTCTACTTCCCATTTGAGGCCTCAAAATATCTTTTGAAATTGCCTCATATCTTTGGCTTAATACTAGATGTTCTTGTGTTAGGTGGGGTTACTTTTTCATTGTAACTTTTCCCTCTTCTTTCCTGCCATTCAGTGAGCCCAGATGATTGTGATAAGGTTTTTCAGCTGTTTGTCTGAGTTGCCACTAATCAAATTCCATGGAGACACTGGAGCAATCTCAGAGACACTTGACTGTCTCCTCTGTCTAATGCAGCCATGTTTCTGTTGTCTGTGTAGTTTCTGTTATAGACATTTACCATAAATACTATTTTATGACATAATTGTCAGACACATCACACTTCTTGTGGTATTTTGTGATTAACACTGTCTAATAGAACTTTCTGCAATGATGGAAATGTTCTATATCTTAGCTACCAGACACATGTGTCTATTGAACACTGACCAGAGGTCCACATGAAAATTTAGAGCACAAAGTTTGGCATAGTTATGTAATTGTTCAATGTCATGGAGCCAGAATAGAGCAAAACCGGAAATAAGCCCAAATAATACTGGCTCTCAATGATATTTTCTCTATACAAGGAATGGGTAGTTTCATACAACCATGTCTTTGCAAACTTTTTTTTTTTTTGAGTTGGAGTCTCACTCTGTCACCCAGACTGGAGTGCAGTGGCCGCTCCCGGCCACTGCAGCCTCGACCTGCCGGGCTCTGGCGATCCTTCTACCTCAGCCTTCCAAGTAGCTGGAACTACAGGCACACGCTACCACGCCCAGCTAAGTTTTTGGTTTTATTGTAGAAATGAGGTCTCACCAAGTTGCCCAGGCGGGTCTCGAACCTGTGGGCTCAGGCATTCGAGCCCTGCTCTTTGCAAACTTTTATAGAACACCTTTTAAGTGTAATAGTTATTTGGGGGATGCTAAGAAATAAAATAGCTCCATTGGGCCAAAAAGGGGCACGCAATAAGGAAGGAAGAGAGAATCACTTTGTTGAACTTCAAAAACAAAGAAAAAAGAAAGGAGGGTCCCTGTGTTTGGTCTTAGAAGGTCTTGCGAGATCACTGAAGAAGGAAGGGAGGGCCCTTTTGTTCACCTTCTGGAGTCCAGAGGAGTTATCCCTACTGTTATACAACATGGATCACATTCCGCCTCTTTGTTTAACAAGCAAGCACTTGATCACTGGAGGATCTTCAACATTTGGCACATATAGGCTGCATGTGGTAAATCCCATTTATGCCACCCCAAGTTCTTTGGGTTTGGTGGGAGTGAGGCTAAGTAACCTGCTCAAGCCCACATAGCTGCTAAGAGATCAAGTCCAGACTGAAATCTAAATCCTGTTTACTCAGGCATTAATCAGGGTCACAGTAGGTACAAATGCTGGAATCAATGTCTGCGCACTCACTCTGAGGGTATTGGGTGCCAGGGTAAGAAATTCAGATGTTCTCCAAATAGCAACAGGAAGCCAGAGAAGATTTAAAAAAAAATTCTTAGAGGAAGTTACTCAGGAAGTAGAAAGAATATGCTAGTAAAGGTGGTAAAGTGGAAAGAGAAATCATGTGGTAAGGGTTTGTAGCTTAGGGGCTCCTTTCTCTCACATCCAGATCTCAGAGTGCTAGGGACAATGGTGACAACAGAATGTCAAGGAGGGGAACTGTTCTGGAATCCTACACCCAGGAAAATAAGTAGTTCATTTTAGACCTGGAAGATGTTAACTGATGGTAGACCAAGCTGTGAAAATGTTCGGCTGGTGCTTGATGAGCTAAAAAGCCTCATGTTCTTAGGGTTTGGGGGAGAGTGAGTTCAAATAATTTGTGAAGACCACCCAGCCACATTTGGAAGTACAGTGTGTACAGAAAGCACAGACACAGGAAGATCAAGGAGGTAGAGAAGTTGCCACTAAAGTCAAGGAGGTCCAGGACAGATAATGGAGAGAGGGCACAAGGTGGGTCCAAGCAGTATGGTGGCGGTATAACATTATATAAGGGGTCACAGAGGTTGACGATCAGAAATAGACTCGACGCACATGAGGAGGTCACTGATAACTTTTAATAGTTATTTTTGGGAAGTGCAGAGTAGCCAGATTGCACAGGGATTTAAGGGAAAGAAGAATATGTTCCATGGGCAACAGGGTGGACCAGCAGTTAAAGGAAGAAGAGAAAAGCAACAACCTGAAAGATAAAATGAAGTCAATGCAAATTCTTCTACATGGAGGAAACTGTTCACATTTATAAGCATGGAGAAAGTGAGAAACCAAATATGTTAGAAGAATCCTGCTATATGTATTATCTTTGAGTGGTAGGTGAAATACTTCATAATAATTTTAGAGTTATTTTTAGGGTAAGACTTCTCTTAATATTTTTTTTTTTTGAGTTGGAGTCTCACTCTGTTGCCCAGACTGGAGTGCAGTGGCTGCTCCCGGCCACCGCAGCCTCGACCTGCTGGGCTCCGGCGATCCTTCCGCCTCAGCCTTCCGAGTAGCTGGAACTACAGGTGCGCGCTACCACGCCCGGCTGATTTTTTGATTTATTGTAGAGATGAGGTCTCACTTGCCCAGGCGGGTCTCGAACCCGCGGGCTCAGGCAATCCACTCACCTCAGCCTCCCAAAGGCGCGGGATTGCAGGCTGAGCCACCGAGCCCGGCTCTTGCAGTTATTTTAAATGTACAACTTGTCACCTCACTTTCTTGCTTAAAACTTTTTGGTGGTGCCCGGCACAGTGGCTCACGCCTATAATCCCAGCACTTTGGGAGGCTGAAGTGGGAGGATTGCTTGAGTCCAGGAGTTTGAGACCAGCCTGGGCAACATAGTGAGATCTCATGCCAACAAAAAAAATCAAAAAAATTAGCTGGTTGTAGTGGTGCGTGCATGTAGTCCTAGCTACTCGGGAGGCTGAGTAGAAAGGATCACCTGAGGCCAGGAGGTCGAGGCTGTGGTGCCACTGCACTCCAGCCTGGGCAACAGCATGAGACCCCAACTCAAAAACAAACAAACAAAAAAGCACTTTTTGATGGAGTCCCACTGACAAAGCCCTAAGTTGAAGAGGGTCCTGAGACCCCCTCCCACCCAGGCTACACTCCCTGAGTGTCTCTCTCCAAGTATCTCAATCCTGCCTCAGGACCTTTGCACCACTCCGCCAGCCTGGAAAGCCCTTCCCCATA
>CAUYQG010025523.1:0-12140 GCA_963574415.1 Tarsius wallacei
TTTCTGTTAAATAACTATAATGAAGCTAGATGTATAGGTCTGTCTCTCTTGCTAAAAGTTGACTCTAAATTTAAAGCTAGAAAATGAAAATCTCATTTGTATCTTGGTGGTTTCTATTATGTATGAAAAGCTAAGAGTAAAACTAATATCAAGTGTACCAAATTCCTTGCAGGAAGGCTGTTCTTTGTGGCCAGTTTTCTCCTTCTGTTGGTTGTGTGCGGTGAGGAAAGAGGTTTTTCTGAAGCAAGGCATATTTTTGTTATTCATATTTTGCAGAGAGCTCATTTGAATCACAGGCCTCTTAGCACATGGCAGGAAGGCAAGTTATCAGGAACACAGGATAAAATAGGCTTCAGGAATTTCTTACCATCTTGGGACTCTTTTAGAACCTTCTGTTTATGACGCCAGCTTTTCTAGCGTAAGAGCAGATTGCTGCAATACAGTTCTTCCATATAATATCAAAAAAAAGGGAATTAGTCAACATGAACCCAACAGACAATGAAAAAACACCAAATCTGTCAGAGGAGTAACCAGATCCTTGAAAATAGGTAACTCTACCTATCATTGCAATATTTGTGTCCTCGTTGTGAGAAAACCAGACTACATAACTTTGAACGCCTTATTTCTGATTATCTATAATTTCATAATTTTATTTGTAAGATCTATGAAATGATTCAGGATTTTATTTTTTCAAAAGATCTTTATATTTTTCATTAAATACACGATTCCATTATTTTTCAAATATGTGAATATTTTATTAATCACCAAGAAAGTACAAATGTTGTTACATAAGCCATAATATTTTACAACAAAGTTTTCTATTTAAACTTTTTAATATATCTTTTGTCATATAGCCCTTTCATAGAAACATACAAAGAAACATACAAGCAAAAAATAAAAATTAAAAAAACGTGTTTTGTCTAAAACATCATCTCATTCAGGGTCCCACTCTTCTTTGTTTGTTTGTTTGTTAGTTTATTTATTGAGAGCAGGATTTATTGAGAGGGCAGAAAAGCTCTCACATTGAGAGGGAACCCGAAGGTTTCCCTTCTTTTTATTTTTTCATTGACAGGGCAAATTCTGTGTATTTTAATATGAAACATATTGTTTTGAAATATATATATATATTTGTAATAAATAAATCTAGCTATTTAAAAATATAGCTCACCTGCATGTTTATCATTTTTGTAGTAGGAATACTTTATATCCATTTACGTAGCATTTTCAAGAATGCAAATTTTTTTTGTAATTTTTTTTATTTTAAAGAAATGGGGTACAATTCAGGGTTAGGTATACACACGTTGATTATGCAGGTACCCTTGTGATGAGGTGTGTCCCTCCCTCCCCTGGCAGTTTCCCTCAACTGCCAATCCACCCTCCCTCCCCTGGCAGTTTCCCATGACTGCCAACCCCTTTCTTACAGTATTATGATAATTGTTCAAGGTCCACTTATGAGTGAGAACATATGGTACTCTGTTCTTTGTTCCTGTGATAGATCACTGAGTATGATCAACTCTACATCCATCCGAGTTGCTGTGAAGTCTGTATGGCTGTCCTTCTTAATGGTGTCTATGTTTCACATTTTTTTAAATCCAGTCGAGCTTTGATGGGCAGCATGGTTTGTTCCATGTTTTTGATATTGTGAATAGAGCTGCAACAAACATTCGTGTGTAGGTATCTTTTCTGTAGAATGATTTGGGTTCTTCTGGGTATATTCCCAGTAGGGGAATTGCTGGGTTATACAGAAGGTCAATTTCTAGTTCTTTCAGAAATCACCACACTGTCTTCCAAAGATGTTGCACTAGTTTGCATTCCCACCGGCAGTGTAGAAGTGTTCCTCTTTTTTCTGCATCCCTGCCAGAATCTGTTATTTGTTTTATTAATGACGGCCATTCTTACTGGGGTTGGGTGGTATCTCAATGTGGTTTTGATTTGCATTTCTCTGATGATGAGTAAGGCTGAGCACTTTTTCATGTGTCTGTTGGTTGCCCATTTATCTTCTTTTGAGAAGTGTCTATTCATGCCTTTTGCCCACTTTTTAAGGGGCTGTTTGTTTTTTTTCCTTTGGGCGCCTTTGAGTTCCTTGTAGATCCTAGATGTTAAGCCTTTGTCAGATATACAGTTGGCAAATATATTTTCCCAGTCTGTGGGCTGTCTCCCTGCTCTCTTGATGGTTTATTTTGCTTTGCAGAAACTTGTCAGTTTGATGAGATCCCACTTGTCTATCTTATTTCTTGTGTTATGGGCATTTAGGGTTCTGATCAGGAATTGGTTGCCAGTTCCCATTTCCACAAGGATGTTTCCTGCGTTTTCTAAGATTCTTATAGTTTGAGGTTTTACGTCTAGGTCTTTGATCCAAAATATTGTTAACCGAGTTGTGTACAAGACCTCATGAGTTTATTCCTTGATCTAACTGAAATGTTTAGCCTTTAAACTGCATCTCCCCAATCATCCCTCAACCATCGCAGTCCCTGGTAACTAGCATTCTACTCTCTAGCTTTATGAGATCAACAATTCTAAATTCCGCATGTGAGAACATGTGGAATGTAAATTTCTGTGCCTGGGTTATTTCACTTAGCATAATGTCCTCTGGGTTTGTCCACAGATAATAGGTTTTCCTTTTTGGGGAGGTGACTGGATTGTATTCCATCTGTATATACGCCCCACTTTTTATACTCATTCGTCTATTGATGGACACTTAGTTCTATATCTCTGCTATTATGGATAATGCTGCTATAAACAGAGAAGTACAAATATCTATTCAACATATAGATTTTATTTTATTTGGATATATATCCAGTAGTGGGATTGCAGCATTACGTGGCATTTCTATTTTTAAGTATTTGGGAAAACCTTATACTGTTTTCTATAATGAGCATACTAATTTACATTCCCCCCAGTATGGAAAGAGGATTCCCCTTTGTCTGCAGTCTTCATCAACACTGGTTCTCTTTTGTCTTTTTGATAATAACCATTTTAACAGATGTCAAGTGATAGCTCATTGTCATTTTAATTTATAGTTCCCTAATAATTAGTGAAGTTGAACATTTTTCATATATGTGTTGATCGTTTGTATGTCTTCTTTTGAGAAATGTCTATTTAGGTTATTTGCCCACTTTTTAACATGGTTACTTGTTTTCTTGCTATTAAGTTGCTTGAGTTATACATATATTTTGGATATAATCCCTTATCAGATGTATAACTTGCAGATATTTTCTCTCGTTTTTCAGGTTACTTCTTTACTCTGTTGATTGTTTTGTTTGCTGTCAAGAAACTTCATAATATGATATAATTCCATTTTGCTATTTTTGCATTTGTTGCCTGTACTTTGGGATCATATACAAAGTTATGCCCACGTTAAAGGACACACAATTTACCTCTTTTTTCCTAGTAGTTTTATAGTTTTGGGTCTAGCATTTAAATTTTCATCCACTTTGACTTGATTTTTGTGTATGGTGTGAGATTATAATTTTATTATTTTGCATGTGGATATCCAGTTTTCAAAAACCCTTTTATTGAAAAGGTTGTCCTTTCTCTATTCTGCTTTGCCAAAGTTCAACTGGGTTTAAATGTGTGGATTTATTCCTGGAATCCCTTTTATTTTCCCTTGGTCTATGTGTCTGTTTTTATGCCAGTGCCTTGCTGTGTTGGCTACTATAGTTTTGTAGTATATTTTGAATTCAAGTAGTGCAATTTCCTCCAGCTTTGTCCTTTTTGCTTAAGATTGCTTTGGCTATTCGGGGTCTTTTGTGCATTTAGACAAATTTTATAGTGTTTTTTCTATTACTGAGAAAAACACCATTGATATTTTGGAAGGAATGGTGTTGAATCACTTTGGGTAGTATGAATATTTTAATCATCTTAATTCTTCCATTCCATGTACATGAGATATATTTCCATTTATTTGTGACTTCTTCAATTTTTTCATCAATATTTATAGTTTCTGATGTAGAGATCTTTCATTACCTTAGTTAAATTTATTTCTAAACATTTTATTATATTTTTGGTAGCAACAGTAAATGAAATTGTTTTCTTGATTTACTTTTCAATTTTTTTGTCCATAGATATGCTACCAATTTTTTAATGCTGATTTTGTATTTTGCAATTTTACTGGATCTATTTAGTTATTCTAACAGTTTGGTTATGAGAATTTTCGATAAATAAGATCATGTCACCAGCAAACAGGGACAATCTAGCTTCTTCTTTTTCTCTTTTTATAATTGTTTTATTTTATTTTGAAAATATGGGATACAAATGATGGTTAGGTACATACGTGGTGATCATACAGGTAAAGTGTAGGTACTCTTATTGATGCTTTGTGCCCCCCCCCCCGCCGGCAGTGTCCCATTACTACCAATCCTTTTCTTATAGTATTATGATAAATGTTCAGGGTGTGCTTATAAGTGAGTACATGTGGTACTCAGATCTTTGTTTCTGTGATAAATCATTGAGTCTTATAGACTCTAATTCCATACAGGTTGCTGCAAAGTTTAAATATTGTTTTTCTTTATGGCTGTATGATATTCTATCATGTAAATGTACCACATTTTCTTTATACAGTCCACTTTTGATAGGGAACACAGTTGGTTCCTTGTTTTTGCTATTGTGAATAATGCTGCAATAAGTATGCTTGTGCAGATATCTTTTTCATAGAGTGATTTGTGTTGGGAGCCAGCCTTGGAGGTTCGCCAGATTGACAGTGTCCTGGTAACCCTGGGCCACTGGCTACTGGAAACTTATTGTTCATCTTTCCACTTCCCACTACGTTGTTTGATCTTTCCCTTTTGCCCATGCCATGGTCAAGTTGAATTATTATTTGTAGTTGTAGTTTAGGTGTTTTGACATAAGGTTCTATAAGTTTATAATCATAGGCATAAGATTTAAGTGTAAGTGAAAGTTTATATTAAGGTATATGTAGGTGATTTATAAGTTTGTTTTTCAGGGTTTGGGATACATATTAAAATTTTAGTATATAAGAAGTTAAAGAGTTTAGATGTAGAATTTAAGAAAGTAAAACATTTTATCTAACAACCGAAACTACCTTGAGGCCTGAAAAACATCACTAAAACTTTCTTCCAAGCTGTTTTTTCCTTAGAAATAAAATGTTCCAAATAGGAAGACAATGAAGGAATTCGAACAAGAGAAAACTACCAAGGGGGCTTGAAAGACCAAGAGTGCCTCATCCATGAAAAAAGAAACGTCTGCACCAGGTGTTTCACCAGGTGTTTCGGAAGGGTCCCCAAGTGCACATTCTTCCACACAAAGACTGCTCCAAAGCCCTGGGCCAGAAACTGTTGTTCTGCCCCCCAGAGACTTTATTATGGAAATAACCCATTTCCCTGGATAATTTGAATAAGGAAGTTAAGTTTGTAAAGAGTTAAATTTGTTATAAAATTTTGTAATTTGTTATAAAATTTTATAATTTTAAGATTTTATATTAACGGGTTGCGGGGACTGTTTTTTACAGGGTAATATCATTGTGTTGGGATAATGTTGTTTTGGTTGGAAATAGTCTCCACCCTTAGAAAGAACATTAGCCAAGCAGGAGAAGAATACTTAAACGCAAACATCGTTTTAACATCACAAAAAAATCCATGTAATTTGTTGTAAATGATTTGTTTTGTAATGATGATTTTAACTTGCTCTGTGACAGCAACTTGCAGAGATTATTTCCCTTGTAGAGAGAAATATAAGCTCCCTGCTAGCTCGCAATAAATGGCATCCACATTTTCATAACGGGTGTCCAGTTCCTCTCTCTTCCTTTCTCTCTTTCGTACAATCGCTGACACCATCTCCACCTTTGGGTTACTCTTGGACTTTGTGGGAGCAGGACTCTGGCGAATTTGAGTTCCTCAAGCTATATTTCTAGAAGGGGGATTTCTGGGTCATACAAAAGGTTGATTTTCAGATTTTTTAGAAATCACCACACTGTTTTCCACAGAGGTTTTACTAGTTTACACTCCCACCAACAATGTAGAAGTGTTCCCTTTTCCCCACATCCTCTCCAGCATCTGTTGTTTTTTGAGTTATTGATGACTGTTATCCTGACTGAAGTTAGGTGGTATCTCAGTGTGGTTTCAATTTGCATTTCTTTGATGATTATTGAGGCTGAGCATTTTTTCATGTATCTGTTAGTTGCACATATGTCTTCTTCTGAGAAGTGTCTATTCATATCTTTTGCCCATTTGTTAATAGGGATTTTTCCTTTCAGCATGTTTGAGTTCCTTGTAGATCCTAGATGTTAGACCTTTGTCAGATATACAGTTGACAAATATTTTTGTCCTTTTGTGGGCTGTCTCCCCACTCTCTTATTGGTTTCTTTTGCTTTGCAGAAGCTTTTCAGTTTGTTGAGGTCCCACTTGTTTATCTTATCTTTCATGGCATTTGCTTTTGGAGAGTTGATCAGAAATTAGTTGCCTATTCCAATTTGTGTAAGGGTGTTTCCTGCATTTTCTTCGAGGATGCTTATAGTTTGAGGTTTTGCATTTAGGTCTTTGATCCATTTAGAGTTAATTTTTGTTTATGGTGATAGGTAGGGGTCCTGTTTCAATATTCTGCATGTGGTCAGCCAGTTTTCCCAGCACCATTTACTGAATGTTCTCCTCTCCCCTGTGGTTGTTTTTGGAGGCTTATCGAAGGTGAGTTGGTTGAGAAATTGAGGCTTTGCTTCCGGAATCTCTATCCTGTTCCATTGGTCTGTGTGTCTGTTCTTGTACCAGCTTGCTTTGATTACTGCTTATAGTAAAGTTTGAAGTCTGGAAGTGTGATACCTCCTGCTTCATTTCCTTTGCTGAGAATTGTTTTGCCTATTCATGGTCATTTAAGTTTCCATATGAATCTGTATTGTCATTTCCAGGTCTGAGAAAAATGATGTTGTTAATTTAATGGGTATTGCATTAAATCTGTACCTTGCCTTTGGGCGGATGGACAACTCAATAATGTTAATTCTTCCAGTCCATGAGCATGGAATATTTTTCCATTTGTTTATGTCTTCTTGGATTTCTCTGAGCAGTGTTTTGTAGTTTTCACTGTAAAGATCTTTCAGTTCTTTGGTTAGGAAGATGTCAAGGTATTTCATTTTTTTTTAATAGCTATTGTGAATGGGATTGTGCTTTTCATTTGGATTTCCATCTATTTATTGCTGGTGTATAGGAATGCGACTGTCTTTTGCATGTTTATTTTATGCTGTGAGATTTTGCCCAAGTCCTTTTTCAGTGCAAGGAGGTTTTGGGTTTTCAAGGTATAGGATCATGTAATCTGCAAAGACGAATAATTTATCTTCCTCTTTTTCTGTTAGGATGCCTTTGATTTCTTCTTCTTTTTCAGTTTGGATAACTTTTATTTCTGTCTCTTTCCTAATTGTTGTGGCTAGGGCCTTGAGAACTCTATTAAACAGAAGTGGCAAGAGTGAGCATCCTTGTCTGGTTTTCAATCTTAGGGAAAAGAATTCAACTTTACTCTGTTGAATATGTTGGGCTAACTACAGGTATATCAAATATGGCCTTTATTGTGTCAAGGTACATTTCTTCTATACCTAATTAAGTGAGAGTTTCAATCACAAAAGGTTGTTGAACTTTGTTAAATGCTTTTTAAGCATCTATTGAAATAGTCTCCTGGTTTTGTCCTTTATCCTGTTAATGTGCTTTGTCACATGTATTGATTTGCATATGTTGAACCATTCTTGCATTCCTGAGATAAATCTCACTTGATTATGGTGGATAATCATTCTATTGTAATGTTGAATTTGTTTAACAGTATTTTGCTAGGGAGTTCTGCATCTATGTTTTGTAGTTATATTGACTTGTGGCTTTCAATTTTCTAGTGTCTTTTGCTTTGGTATCAGGATAATGCTGACCTTATAAAAGGAATTGGGAAATATTTCCCCTCTTCAATTTTTTTTGTAAGAGTTTGAGAAGAATTGATATTAGTTCTTTTTTTAATGTTTGATAGAATTCAATAGTAGAGTCATTAGATCCTGAGCTTTTCTTTGATGGTAGACATTTTATTACTGATTCAATATTCTTACTAAATACTGGTCCCTTATGATTTTCTGTTTCTTCATAATCCAGCCTTGGTAGGTTGTGTATGTAAAGCAATGTATCAATTTCTTCTTGGCTAACTATTCTATTCATGTATAATTATTCATAGTAGTTTCTTATGCTTTTTTTCTATTTCTGTACTATCATGTATAATACCTTCTCTTTCATTTCAATTTTGTATGTCTTTCCTACTTTTTAAGAGAAATTAACCTAAGTTTTTCTTATTTTGCTCATCTTTTAAAAAACTCTGTTTTGTTAAATGTTTCTATGTTATTTCTAGACTCTGTTTTATTTGTACTCTGATCTTCATTTCCCTCCTCTTACTAAAACTCATTTGTTCTTGTTTTCCAAGTTTTAATAGAAAAATATTAGACTGTTTATTTTAGTTTTTTTCTCTTTTTTGAAGTAGACATTTATTATTGTAACCTTCCCTCTTAGAATTGTTTCTGCTGTATCTCATAGCATTCAGCATTTTTATTCTTTCATTTTTGTTTGAGAATTAAAAAAAAATTTTTTTTAATTGACTCGGTTATTTAGGAGCATGCTTTTTAAAAATTTCCATATATTTATTTTTTTGTCTAAAACCCCTTTTGTTATTGATTTCCAGTTTTATATCACTGTGGACCAAAAAAGACAGGATATAATTTTAACCTTCTTAAATTTGGCAGGACTTGCTTTGTGGTCCAACATATAATCTGTCTTGGAGAATGTTTCATATGTGATTGAAAAGAGTAAGTATTATGCAGCTGTTGAATGGGATGTTCTGTAGATGTCTGTTAGGTTCATTTGATTTAGAGCATAGTTTACGGCCAATATTTTTATTGACTTTCTGTCTGTATTGTCTGTTTATTTCTGAAAGTGAGGTGTTGAAGCTTCCAACTAATATTGTGCTGCAGTCTAAGTCTCCCTTTAAATCTTTTAATATTTGGTTTATATATTTAAGTGCTCAGATATTGGGTGTACACATATATTTACAATTGTTACATCATCTAGCTGAATTTATCTATTTATTATTATATAATGGTCTTTGTTGCTTCTTTTTATAGTTTTTAATGATTTTTAATGGTAAGCTTGTTTTATCTGACATAAATATGGCTACTCCTACTCTTTTCGTTTCCCTTTGCATGACTATTTTTCTCTATCCTTTCACATTCAGTCTATGTGTGCCCTTATAGGTAAAATAAGTCTTCTGTAGGCAGTATATGATTGAATCTTGTTTGTGTGTGTCTGAATGTTTTTAAATCTGTTCAGACACTCTATGTTTTTGTATCAGAGAATTTAATCCATTTATATTCAATGTAATTATTGATAGGTAAGGTTTTACTACTGCTGCGTTGTTCATTAATTTCCAGTTGTCTTACAGATTTTTTGTTTCTTTCTCTTTTGCTGTTTTTCTTCATGGCTAAGTTATTTTCTCTAAGAGTGTGTTTTAATTGCTTGATTTTGCCTTTATTTTTTGTTTCTACTATAAGTTTTTGCTTTACAGTTATCACAAGTCCTACAAAAAAAATCTTATCATCATAAAAGGCTATCTTAAGCTAATGGCAACTTACTTTTTTACCAAAAAAATTACAATTTCATTGCTTCCAACTCACATTTTAAGTTTCTGATGTCACAATTTGCATCTTTTTATATTGCATGTAACTCTTAACAAAGTATTGTAGTTATTATTATATTTAATAATTTTGTCTCTTATACTAAAGATATAAGTGATTTATACATCACTGTTACAATATTAGGATAATGCAAATGTGATTATGTACTTAATTTTACCAGTGAATTTTATATTTTAAGTATTTGTTTTGTGTTGCTCATTAGTGTCCTTTTCACTTAGTTCAAAGAAATCTTTTTAGCATTTGTTGTAAGCATTGTTGTAAGACAAGCCAAGTGATGACAAACTTCCTCAGATTTTTTTTGTCTGGAGAAAACTTTATCCCTCCCTTATTTATGAAGAACAGATTTTCAAGTTACAGAATTTTTGGTTGGCAGTGTTTTTACTTTAAAACTTTGAATATATCAACTCATTGTCTCCTGTCCTCTAAGTTATCTACTGAAAAGTCTGCCGTGAGCCGCATTGGTATTCTGTTGTATGTTGTTTGCTTCTTTTCTTTTGCTGTTTTCACAAGATGATCTCTTGTCTTTGATTTTTGACTATTTGATTATGATATGACTTGGAATAATCTTATTCAGATTTAATCTAACTGAGGGTCTTGGACTTTCCTATATCCTATATCTGAATATTTCCAACTTTGAAAAGTTTTTTGCTACAATTTATTTAAATAATCCTGTGTGTTTTCTTCATTTCGTTTTGTTCTTTTTCTTTTTAATCCTATGACTGTATATTTTCAAATAACCCATGGTTGAGTTCACAACATTTTGTCTACATGATCTTTTTTTTGTGTTCTCCATTGCATTTTTAACATTTTATTCATTGAATTTTTCTGTTTTAATTTTATTATTTCAATTTTAATTAAAACTATTGTTCTTATCACTTATTGTTTTCCTTATTTCATTAAATTGTTTATCTGTATTTTCTTGAAGTTTGTTGAGCTTCCTAAAAACAGCTAGTTTGAAAATTTTTGTCAGGCAGTTTATACATCCCCTGTCATTTAGAGTCAACACTGACACTTTATTTTGACTGTTTGGTGGAGTCATGATCTTTTGACTGTTCTTGAACTGTGTGGTCATGCATCAATGTCTGCACATTTAAAGAAGTAAGAACTTATTACGGTCTTCACAGACTAGATTTCTTTGGAAAAGCCCTGTAGCAATTGTAGTACTGGGGCAGGCCAGAATCCCATTACAACAGCAGCTGCCCTAGCAGTAGCAGAAGCATGGAGCTTGCCAAAATAGGCACAGTTATGAGGTGCACCAGAAACCCAGAGTAGATGCAACCAACATAACAATGGGGCATGTAAGAAGCTCACAACTGTTGGGGACCACCAGCCTCTAAAGGTTGTCCAGCGTGTGGGGCTACTGAAGTCAGCCTGGTAATGTTGGTCAGAGATCAAGTCAAAAGTCCTGTGCTCACTTTCCTTCTTCCTAAGCAGATGGTATCTCTCCCAGCCCTGTGTTTCCTGGGTTTGGCAGAGAGTGATGCAAGTAATATAAAACTGTCCCATCTACCTTACTCAATGTATCTTTTCTTATCATTGTGCTTCAACCAGTTACTGTGACGTCTTGCCTGCTTTTTCTTTTTTTCTTTTTTTTTTTTTTTGCTTTTGTGAAGGTGTTTGCATGTGTAAATAGTTGTTTAAATTGATGTTTTTGTGTGGGGGGAATAAGTGTGGCTGGAGAGTCTTCCTCAACCATCTTGCTCTGCTCCTCTCTCTGGGTTCAACTCTTCTGAATCAGTTTTCAGCTCAGAGCTATTTTTGCCCATACTTTTACACATGGTGTCCTCTTTTGTTCTAACAAAAGCTTTGATCATGTGGCATTTCTTAAAATAATACTACTGAGAAGTGTCTGTTCATACCTTTTGCCCATTTCATAATGGGGCTGTTTTTTTTTTATTTTTTGCATGTTTGAGTCCCTTGTAGATCCAAGATGTTAAGCTTTTGTCAGACCTGGAGTTGGCAAATACTTTTTCCCAATCTGTAGGCTGTCTCCCTGCTCTCTTGATGGTTTCTTTGGCTTTACAGAAGCTTGTTAGTTTAATGAGGTCCCACTTGTATATCTTATCTCTTATGGCCTGTGGGTTTCGGGTTTTGTTCTGGAATTGATTGGATGTCAGTTCCAATTTCCATGACAGTATGTCCTTTATTTTCTAAGGTTCTTATGGTTTGAGGTTTTACATGTAGGTCTCTGATCCATTTGGAGTTAATTTTTGTGTATTGAGATAGATAGGGGTCCTGTTTCAATCTTCTGCATGTGGTCAGTCAGTTTTCCCAGCACCATTTAGTGAATAGGTTCTCCTCTCCCCAGTGGTAGGTGGTGGAGGCTTTGTCGAAGATGAGTTGGAGACATCCGAGCAGCCAACAGACACATGAAGAAATGTTCAACCTCACTAATCATCAGGGAGATGCAAATCAAAACCACTCTGAGATACCACCTAACTCCAGTCAGAATGGCAATTATCAATAACTCAAAAAATAACAGTTG
>CAUYQG010025524.1:0-34836 GCA_963574415.1 Tarsius wallacei
ATCAAAAAATTATCCGGGCATGGTGGCTCATGCCTGTAGTTCCAGCTACTTGGCAGGCTGGCGAGGAAGGATCGCCTGAGCTCAGTAGGTCAAGGCTGCGGTGGCCGTGAGGGTGCCACTGCACTCCAGCCAGGGTGACAGTTTGAGACTCCAACTAAAAAAAAAAAAAAAAAAAGTCCCTTATTTTTATTCCTAGTTGATCCAAAAAATAACGTGGGTAACATTATGTATATTAGGAGCAGATTTTTGAATGATGGTTGGTAAAGGTGTCATTCGTGAGCTTCCTTGGGGAATCTAGATTACTAAGGTAAGTTTATCCTGTTGGAAGAGTACAGAAATATTTTTATCCTATAAAGATAGTATCTGTACTGGGCACTGCAGCTCACACCTGTAATCCCAGCATGTTGGGAGGCCAAGGAAGAGGGATTGCTTGAGCCCATGCATTTGAGACCAGCCTAGGCAATGTGCTGAGACCCCATCTCTACAAAAAAATTAGCCTGATGTGGTGGCATGTGCCTGTAGTCCCACCTACTTGGGAGGCTGAAGTGGGAGGATCACCTGAGCCCTGGAGGCTGTTAGTGAGTCATGGGGGCAAAAAAGATAGCTCCTGCATTTATTCTTTAGTCTAACTTAACCAAAAGAAGTTCTTTTTTTTTTTTTTTTGAGTTGGAGTCTCACTCTGTTGCCCAGACTGGAGTGCAGTGGCTACTCCCAGCCACCACAGCCTTGACCTGCTGGGCGCCGGCGATCCTTCCACCTCAACCTTCCAAGTAGCTGGAACTACAGGCGCGCGCTACCACACCCAGCTAATTTTTTGATTTATTGTAGAGATGAGGTCTCGCCAAGTTGCCCAGGCGGGTCTCGAACCCACGGGCTCAGGCAATTCACTCACCTCAGCCTCCCAAAGCGCAGGATTACAGGCTGAGCCACCGAGTCCAGCCAAAAGAAGTTCTTAACTAGATAAATTACAAACAAATTTTCTTTTTTAAGTCCAATCACAATTTAGTTTGGACTCTTGCTTTTTTCATAGTCACAATATTACGACTTATACCTATAAATCATTTTCAGATGATAATGCTTTTCTTTGAAAAGACGTGTTTATCCAAAAAGCCCTATTTTCTTTTCCTGTGTCCATTAGACTTCATCACTCAACTCTGGAATGAGTGATAATTCTTGTTCCCACATGGACCAGATAAGGAAGTGGTTGCATAGGCATTGACACCATTTCAAGATCATTTCCCTTCTCTGGGGCATTTGGAAACAAACATTGTCCACACAGCAGAAATGGTTCTTACCTGGCTCCTGGCCCACTCCGGGGCTAAAGTGTCAGTTCATTACTTGCCTCTCTGTTAGTTTATTACTGAGATTTCTCAGCTGCGTGCGTAAGGGCTGCTTCGGAGATGAGGAAGGGACAGCACTCTCGTGTCATCCAGCTCAGCTCATGTGACATCTGTCCAGTGCACCACGTGAGCTGGCAGTGCCATCCTCCCTGGGGGTAGACCTGAAGGCCTGCCGCTGTTCCGCACGTTATCGTCCTGCAGTTGGGTTGATTTTTCTTAAACCCCTCTCTCTCCACCCATTCTTGGGGGTCACAGGTGGCCTCATGAACTCCTGGAAGCGCCGCTGGTGTGTCCTCAAGGACGAAACCTTCCTGTGGTTCCGCTCCAAGCAGGAGGCCCTCAAGCAAGGCTGGCTGCACAAGAAGGGCGGAGGCTCCTCTACTCTGTCCCGGAGGAACTGGAAGAAGCGCTGGTTTGTCCTCCGCCAGTCCAAGCTGATGTACTTTGAGAACGACAGCGAGGAAAAGCTCAAGGGCACCGTGGAAGTGCGGACCGCCAAGTACGTGGCTGCGCCCGGGGGTGGCCCAGGCGGGTGGCTCTGGGTTGCAGGGGCCACGCGGGCACATAGGGGTCCGGAGAAGTCAGTTCAGGGGATTGAATTGCTAGAAAACTGGGAAGCAAGACTTTGTCCGTGAGTGATTTGCTTTTTTGTGACTGCACTCAGACATGTGGCCCTTATTTGGATGATGGCCGGTTGGAAATAGACGGGACCCATTGGAAACGGGCTTGTATGGTGTGGGAAGTGTGGTGTGGATACGAACACCTGGTTGAGAGTCTGTTATGGGTGAATGTGTCGCTTTCAATTCCTCCGCTCAAGTGGAAGCACACTGACAGTCTGGAGGTGTTTTTTGAATGAATCGTTTGATTTCTACCATCATTGGATGTCCTAGCCATCCCTGTCCCCAGCAACAAGAGGAACAGGGCTGATCTTTGAATCCAACACAGCCCCTTTTTCTGCCACCCCCTAACAGAGCCAAAGTCTTGGACTAATGAGGACTCATTATTTTCATTTGTTTTCAGAGAATTGTTGGAGTTGGGGGTGGCTGGTTTTTTTGAGTAACTAGGCACTAAGCCTGAAAACTTGTTTGGGGATAACCTGTAGCTAAAATCCACTCAAAACTGAAAAAACCACAGATATTTAGAAAACTGGTAAAATAAGCTTTGAGAGAGCACATTAATGCCTGAAGTCATGAGCCTTAAAAGTAAAATGTTTGGGAGGCCGAGGCAGGAGGATTGCTTTGAGCCTAGGAGTTCAAGACCAGCGTGGTTAACATAGTGAGACCTCATCTCTACAAACATCTTTTTTTTTTTAATTAGCTGGGTATGGTGGCACACACCTGTAGTCCTAGCTGTTTGGGAGGCTGAAGCAGAAGGATAGCCTAGCCCAGGAGTCGTGATTCGTGAGCCGTGATTGTGCCACTGCTCTCCAGCCTGTGTGACAGAAAATTATTTATTGCAAAGTGAAAAGTTATACTAAATGGGAAGAAGAAAGCCTTTTTTTGTTTTAAATTAGAAAATATAGTTTATGTAGAAAGTAAATTAGAGAGAGAGGATTCACCTCCCCAAGGTAGGAGAAGGGGCCAAAGCTTAGGAAACATGGCGGTGGCCATAGTTCAAAAAGCACTTGGCCATACCAGAGCAATGGCCGGAAAGTCTTTCATGTATTTGATTTTAAGGGCAAACCATGTCTCTGCTGATGGCAGAGTGTTGTCTTTCCTAAGCTGCCCCTTTGAGGTTCGCTAGATGTGGGGGTGGGTCAGTAGGAATTCCGTCCTGAGTGCAGCAGCCTGTGCTCAAGCAAGGCGCAGTCCTGTTGCCTCCTACCATCTCTGAGTCCCACATGCCATCCATCACGTTAATCATCCCACAGAAGGGGCCACAAACACCAAAAAGCGAAGGGGATGGTATGCATTTTGCCCAAGTAAATGGATGGACGTCTCTTTTGCAACTCACTCGGTTAATACGTCTCTATTGTTTAGTAGCTTTATCAAAATTACACTTAGTCATGGAAACGTCTCATTCACCCATTTCTGTCCTATAGAGCAGGGACAGTGAGTTGTTAGGGTTTCACCCCATGATGATTTTGTTGTTTTTGTTGTTGTTGGGGTCTCACTCTGTTGTCCAGGTCTGAGTGCTTTTTGTGATCACACTTACAAAAACGGCAGTGGCACAAACACAACTCACCACAGCCTCGATCTCCTGGGAAGCCGGCATCAAGGGTTAAGTTCCCAGAAAACCGCAGTTGCAGCTGCTTTTTTTCCTGGACCATTCCATGTTGTTTTCAGCCGAGCACAACTGTGGTGAGGCAGTTTCCCATGAAGGACTGGAGTCCTGCGAGACTCCGGGGATCTCCCAAGTCCTTGAGAGGAGCTCAGAACTCGAAATTCTCCTCACTCATATCCCCTGCTGTGTCCAGAGGCTGCTCGTGGTTTATGCTGTGGTCTAGGCGAGTCTGGCTAGTTCCAACCCAGGCTGATCAGCGTTTCTCTTCTTTGCGCTCTTTGGATATTAGCGCTTCTTTGGCGAGTCATGGAGTGTGCTGCTGGTCCTGTTTCTCTCTGAGTGCTTAGGAGCTCTATTTGTGTGTACTCCATGGGAGAAACATATTCTAGCTGTTTCTTGTTGTTAATCCAATCTCAGCTTCCTTGCTTTCTGATGTGACAAGATGTTTCCTGTCTCCTTTTAAGATCCAGGCTCTATCAACAGAAGATCTCCGGAATGTTTGCTTTATTATTTTGAACCACAGACTTTGGGGAGGAGTCTTGAATTAGGGCCCAACCACATTTACTGTACCCCTGGCAACACCCTCAATCACTTCCTTTCTTATCTCAGGGAAGCTTTGTAGGAATACATATCCTCAGCCCCAGAGAGCCCCTGCCTAAAGGTTTTCCTGGGTTCTGAGGGGCCACTGTGGTTCTGAACCACTTTCTTCCACCTGGGTCATAGGTCTCATCCCTCACTTTACACACTAGGTGTCCAAGATTCTGAGAGGGCAAGTGGCTGGTCCAAGATGACACCACAAGGACAATTTTTCCTGGTGATTATTGTCCTAGGAGGCTCCATTGCCAGGCTCCCTCGGGGTCACCTCTCTCCTTCTGCTCAGAGAGGGCATCACAGACCACTCTTCAAGTTCTGATCTTGATTGTGTGTGTGTATATGTGTGTGTGTGGGGTACCAAAAAATGTATACACATAGACATTTACCATAATCATGTCTGGACACTGATGGTAACCACTTTGAGCACTTCTTGTATTTGCAGAAATCAAACATGACTTGTACTCATCTTATTGAGTATTACAATTTTAATACAGCTTTTTCCTTTCTTAAAATGTGTATACATTTTTTTGGCACCCTCTGAATATATTTCATCTCAGTGATTCTAGCTGTAAGGTCAGATAATATTAATTTTTTTTCTAACTGGTTAGACTTTTCGTTTTGTTGCTGTGAAATAATTGTTTTATTGTGAACATTTGTCCTATTTTAGTTGCCAAAGCAAGCTGGCTTTATTGCCCAGGCCTTCCATCATATATCACCATCTCTCATCTGATCCTACGATGTCTGCCTGTGTCTTACTCTGATTTTGTTAACGTGGTTCACCAATTTTACTTCTCTCGAGTTGTTAGGGAGGGTTGGGATGAAATCAAGATGATTTTGAGAACTAGAAACACCCAAGTCCTGCTCTTCACCCCCAGAATCCCTCATGGAGATCATGTGTTCGTATCTGGTGTAGTAAGTCAGAGACACCAGCCAGGGCCTTACGCTGCCATGGAAAGCTATAGGAACCAGGGAAGGAGCCTGGCCAGACCAGGTCATCTTTGGGTTTCCTTTCATTGTGGGTGAAAGGGGAGTCAAAAGGAGCTGAAGCAGAGTAGCGGCTGCCACCCCACGCCTCTGTAGGGCCTGAGCAGGGGCAGGCATTGAATTGGCCACTGTGAGAGAGGGGCCTTTCCCAAAGAAATCAAGGGAACACCCCTGTCCCTGGCCACACCAGCTGCCTTCTTTCTTGGGAGCAGAGAGGAGCCTGGCTCCCCCTAGAGGGACTCTTCATCATTGCTAAAAGAAAAAATATATATATATATATATATATACACACGTACCATCATCCCTGGATGTCTGAGGGGGATTGGTTCCAGAACCACCCGCCCTATCTTCCATCCTCTTGCGAATGCCAAAATGCCCGGATGCTCATGTCCCTACTATAACACTCCATGTAACCTATGCATATTCTCTCTTATATTTGAAGTCATCTCTAGATGTCTTATAATTCCTAGTATGATGTAAATAGTTGTTGTACTATGTTTTTTTAATTTGAGTTTTTTTTATTGCTTTTTAAAAAGTTTGATCCACTGCTGGTTGAACCTGCAGATGCAGAACCCACTAATGCTGAACTCGCAGATACAGAGAACAGCCTGTGTCATTTTTCAGTAACAATTCCCATCTCAGTCGCTAGTTTCATGAAATTTATTTCCTTATTAAGAGTTCTGTAGGCTAGGCTCGGTGGCTCAGCCTGTATTCTAGCACTTTGGGAGCCCGCGGGTTCGAGATCAGCCCGGGCAGTTTGGCAAGACCTTGTCTCTGCAATAAATCAAAAATTAGCTGGGTGTGGTAGCACACGCCTGTGGTTCCAGCTACTTGGAAGGCTGAGGCAGAAGGATCTCCGGAGCCCAGCAGGTCGACGCTGGAGTGACCGTGACCATGCATGCCACGGCACTCCAGCCTGAGCGATGGAATAAGATTCCAACTCAAAAAAAAAAAAAGTTCTGCGTTCCTGATGTGTGGTGGTTGATTTTGCTCCTCTGCAGAGAGATCATCGATAACACCAGCAAGGAGAATGGGATCGATATCGTCATGGACGACAGGACCTTCCACCTGATCGCGGAGTCTCCAGAAGATGCCAGGTAAGGGCTGCATCATCGGTTTCGTCTTACCCGTATCCTCCCTCATGGTGCAGCGTGAGCATCACAAAACTATTGGCCCTACTGGCTTTGAAAAGGTTTTAATTGGTTTTCTAACTGGGTTTTTCTATTAGGATGGCCGGAGACCTGAACTTTATGTACTCGTCCCTTGGAGAATCTTACCCTGGGCAGATGTGTTCAAGAATAGCACAGGGTTCAGGATTTCTAGCCTTAAATGCCATGAGTCAGACCCCTTGTCATCTCAGCTCAGGCCTTTGTTGTCACTACCACATGTGTAAACTGCACAGCTATATAAAGATGATAGCCCACTTTCTGGTAGCTTCCAAGCTTTGAGAGTAAACAGCTTGTATTTGCATAAAGATCCAAAGAACAGAGCATTGATTGGTGACTGTTTAAGTAAATGATAGTGCTTTGGCCTTTGGAGGTTTGTTTTTTGTGTTTTTTTGAGTCAGAGTCTCACTGTGTCACCCAGGCTGGAGTGCAGTGGCACTGTCACGGCTGACCACAGCTTTGACCTCCTGGGCTCAGGCGATCCTTCTGCCTCAGCCTCTGGAGTAGCTGGGACTACAGTTGTACCCTACTATGCCTGACTTATATTTTTTACTTTTTGTAGAGATGAGATCTCACTATGTTGCCCAGGCTGGTCTTGAACTCCTGGGCTCAAGCGATCCTCCTGCCTCGGCTTCTCAAAGTGCTGGGATTACAGGTGTGAGCCACCACACCTGGCCATGGAGGAAATTTTCAATAGTGAATAATTCAATATAAAATACGTTAGCTTGTGTAGAACTTACCATATGTGAGGCAATATTCTAAATGTTTCATATATATTAACTTGTTTAATTCTCGCAGCAATTCTGTGGGATAGGTGTTATGACCGTTATCTGCATTTTGCAGGATGAGAAACTGAGGTACAGAGAAAGGATAGTATAACTTGTAATGGGGTACAAGCTCCATTCTGTTGAGGGAGTCATTAAGCTTCTTACATTTTTTTCTTAAGGGGCTTTAATTTTTGACTGAGAGTAGAGGAAAACTGAGTCATCCGTTGGCTGGGCAAGTTGTGTGCAACTTTTCTGGACCTCAGATTTCCCTTCTGGAGTGCTCAGGAGACTGGCTTAGGGAGAATTGGTATTTATTCTTCAGTGTGACATATCCCAAGGTCACGTAGTTGACATGATGTGGTGGCACACCTGCCCTCTCTGTTCCTGCTGCTTTGTGAGTTATTTGTTGGAAGTGTGTGTCATCCGCTCTGAGCAACAGAGCGCTCCTTTTAAATTAGGAGGGTAGGCTGGGTGCCGTGGCTCATGCCTGTAATCCCAGCACTTTTCAGAGACCGAGGTGGGAGGATCACTTGAGCCCAGGAGTTTGAGAACAGCCTAAGCAACATAGCAAGCCTCCACCTCTACAAAAATTAAAAGATGGACAGGCATGGTGACGTGTGCCTGTAGCCCCAGCTACTCAGGTGGCTGAGACGAAGGATCACCCTGAGCCTAGGAGGTCAAGACTGGTGAGCCGTGATTGTGCCACTGCACTCCAGCCTGGGAGACAGAGAGAGACCCAGACTCAGAAAAAAATAAATAAAAATAAATACATTAGAGTAACATCCAATAGCCTATATTCTTCGATTCTCAGCCCAGAAATCATTAGAACCTTCGAGTGAGTTCTCAGGACCTCTTGCTACCCCTTGCCCTTTGAGTGTTTCTGAGTTGATACAACACCATGGTAGCAGCATCAAGGGGAGAGACACCAGAAAGTAATTCTTCCCTTGGGAACATACTCAAAACCCTGCTTGGACCCATAAATTCTAACACAACGCTGGAAAAACAAGCAAACCTGGAATGACAGCCTGTCATTCCGTCTGGGACTCCTGGAGACCACATGTGGTTGTCTGTGGTCCAGAGAATGCCCACAGCTTTTCCGCTGAATTATAGGCCCAGCATTTGGCAACTGCCTGCCTATTTTGTGCCATACTGAACCTGCTAAATTTAACAGTTGGAAGATTTTAGCCAACTACTTTTTTTTCCTGACCAGTAGTACACTTTTTTTAAAAACTCCATTTCAGATTCCAAGTTATATTTGATTCCAAAAGAATTTATAAATTGAAGAGTGCTACCTTTGCAGATTGAAAGTACAACACATTTTATTCCTACATCTTTGATGTATGTATTTTTCAATGTTTGATTTGGGATGTGTTTGAGCTTGGTAAAGCAATAAATGAGGTCTTGCCTTTTGGTAAGAATGGATGGAACAAATTTATTTTAAGGTGTTTCCTAAGAGTCTGTATATCTGGAATATTTTCAAGCTCTTGGTCACACTTTTTTTCTTTTGGAATCACAGAAGAGACATATTAACACTCTTGCTCTAAATAATTTGCATGGCCTATCTTTATATCTGGGTGTTATTTTTCCTCTTAAATATTATATTGCATACTAAGTGCTTTCCCCTCTGCCTTAAATAGTAGAGGGGGGAGAGAGAGAGAGAGAGAGAGAGAAAGTCTTACAAGCCCTGATAGGAGAAGAATTCCCTCACATCTCTCACATTTGGTACCCTTCACAATAAATATTGGATGGATGGATGGATGGATGGATGGACGGACGGACGGGCGGACAGGGAGAAGGATGGCTGGCTGTTAATGGTCGTTTTCTTCTTACGTCTATTGTTTCTAGTTATATCATGACTTTTGTTCTGCTTCATTTTTCTGGAATTGATTTGTTTTCCTTTATTTTCTGATTCTGATGGGGCAAGAAGTGAGAATACTCATTTGAAATAAAGATGGAAGAGTTCTCTGGCCAAAATAATTTTATACTTTCTGCTTCATGCCATTGGTTTTTTTCACTTCTGGCTCTACTATAGTTTTATTTACTTCAGTAGTAATCCTGTTGAGTGGTTGGAAACCCCACCCTGGAAATGTATAAAAATTCTAGACACCTAGTGGCTATTCTGAGATGGTACTTCTCCGTTGCTGGTTGGGTATCCCTGGTCCAGAATGCTTAGGATTAGAAGTGTTTCAGATTTCGAAGTCTGGAATATTTGCATTTATTTGCCGGTCAAACATTCCTAATCCAAGATTCAGAATGCTCTGAAGAACATTTTCTTTGAGCATCACATTGGCATTCAGAAAGGCTTGAATTTGGGAGCATTTCAGATTTGGACTTTTGGATTAGGAATACTCAACCCAAATTTACCTTCTCACCTTGAAATTTATTTTTTAAAAAAGAAAAGGCACCTGAATGGCCCCTAGGTTATAAAGAATATCTTCAGTAAAAACCCTTGGTATAAGTATTTTGGGGTGGAACTGAGGATTTCATTATTTGCTGTCAGTTGTTCAAGAAACTCATTCATCACTGTTGCCATCAAATGTCTAGAAAGATTTTTGAGACCTGGAGGGAAAGGTCTTCCATTGATCTAAAGGTGGAACAAATGGCACTTAAAGGTACGTTTAGGTATTTCGGCCACACCTTCTAACTTTACTCCTTGGTGGTATGAAGTATACACTCATCTGTGAGAGGTGGGCAAATCAAAAGCCACGATGCTTAGAGGAGACATTGGTTTCAAGAGACCGTGGAGAAGGGTGCCATTGCCTTGTAAACCGAAGCCGACTGTGCCTTGACGGTTCTCTCTCTCCCCCACAGCCAATGGTTCAGCGTGCTGAGTCAGGTCCACGCATCCACGGACCAGGAAATTCGGGAGATGCACGATGAGCAGGCAAACCCACAGAATGCCGTGGTGTGTGGGTGCTGGCCAGGGAGGAGGGGTAGCCCTGGGGAGAGGTGGGAAGGCAGTCATGATGGCAGAAAGGGTGGGACTGAGGATGTCCAGGCAATCTGTTTTGTTTGTTCTTTGTAAAAATGATAGGCTGGACATGGTGTCTCATACCTGTAATCCCAGCACTTTGGGAGGCCAAGGCCAGAGGATTGCCTGAGCCCAGGAGTTCGAGGTCAGCCTGGGCAACTTGACCTCGTCTCTACAATAAGTAAAATAGTTAGCCGGGCATGGGGGTGCGTGCCTGTGGTTCCAGCCACTTGAAAGGCCTAGGTGGAAGAATCAGCTGAGCCCAGCAGGTTGAGGCTGCGGTGGCCGTGAGCGTGCTACAGCACTCCAGCCTGGGTGGCAAAGTGAGACTCCAACTCAAAAATAATAATAATTGAGTAAAACAGGACCATGTGGGTTAAAAAATTATGCATAACAACAGTAAATTAGAGAAAGTTCTAAGTAGTAGTACATTCCAATTCTCCAGCCACAAGCCTTTAAACAAACCAAAAAAAGGAAACTCCTCATTTTTATGGAGTCATGGAAGCACACTGCACTTTTTCTTCAAAGAACTTGGTGAATTCTAAATTGTAATCTCTCCTCTACCCCAGAACACATATCCAAAGTTATAAAGTCCTATTTTAGAAGTAGTTTTTCTATTCCTAATAGGAAAAACTTCAAATAAAGTTTCTTAGCAGAATAAGTATAAAATTTAGTGAAGAGACACAATATAAATCAGGCAATATTTGCGCCGTTGAGGGAAGTTCATAAACGCTCTTCACTGAACGTATTTTAAGAACAAGAGGAAATGAGTAATTGATACTTTTTTTTTTTTTTTACATAAATGGACTGTAGATTCTGCCCTGTCTAGAGGCTTTTTGTACTCACTAAACAAAGGGGGCCTTTCTTAGATAATTAATTTGCAGTTAAATAAAAAAGGAGCTTTTTCTGTGTGCCTAGGAGTTGAAAACTAGGGATATTATGCTCATGTGCACCCACGTTAGTGGTTCTCTCATTCTTTTTGTTCCTTTTCAGGGCACTTTGGATGTGGGGCTGATCGATTCTGTGTGCGCCTCGGACAGCCCTGACAGGTAAACTCCCATGTGGCTCTTAATAAAAGCCATGAATTTCTCGCACGTGCCCACTGGCCTCTGCTGCTGGATTTCTGCTTTATCGGGCCATGAAATCACAGCAAGCTGTGTGTTTCTACCTTGTCAAGCCCGGCAGTCCAAAGCCTTCCTTCTCGGTGCCGTTTTACCCCATCTGGAAGTTTCCTTCTCTGAGAATCTTTGGAGTGCTGGGGAAGACAGTGGAAACCCAATTTAGACAATTTTAAAAAATAACCATAAGAAAAACATTTTTTATTGCGATGCAGGATAAACTTGGGATTCATACAGGAAGAAAATGGCTGTTAGGAAAATTGCATTCCAAGCTAGGGGAGGATACCTTTTCTGCATTTAATAATGAACTTGAAAAGAATGTTGATGGTGATGTTGCTATAAAGTATGAATAAATCAGACCACACTTATTTTTCTTGACATATCTACTTTCTCTGTGCCCTTAAAACAGCGGTCCCCAAACTTTTTGGCATCAGAACTGGTTTTGTAGAAGACAATTTTTCCATGGACCTGGGAAGGGGGTGGTGGGGGTTATCAGGCATTATTAGACTCTCATAAGGAGTGTGCCACCTAGATCCCACACATGTGCAGTTCAAATGCTGCCATTTATCTGGCATAAGGTAGCGTTCCGCCCACCTGCCACTTACCTCCTGCTGTGTGGCCCAGTTCCTAACTGGTCGTGGACTGGTACTGATCCACAGCCCGGGAGTTGGGGACCCCTGCCTAGAAGTCCCGTGGTTTTTGGTTTTGTTTTCTTAAGGTTAACCCTCTTCAGAGATAGCCTTGAGTCTTTGTCCCCAGTGAGCTTTGTGTTTATCATCTGTTTTTCTTTACTGCTTGGAAATTCTGTTTCTGGCTTGCAGCCGTCTTTAAGAAAAGTCGCTCCAGGACCAGAGTAAGAATCAGAATGGACTTCTGTACTAAGATAGCTAGGAAGTGAATGTGAATGCATTCGCATTGACAACACAGCCAGACACTGTGGCTAAGGCCTATAATCCCAGCATTTAGGGAGGCTGAGGCAGGAGGATCACTTGAGACCAGGAGTTCAAGACCAACCTGGGCAACATAGTGAGACCCCCCATCTCTACTCAAAAATTAGCCAGGCATGGCAATACATGCCTGTAGTCCCCACCACTCAGAAAGCTGAGGCCGGAGGATCACTTGAACCCAGGAGTTCAAAGCTGCAGTGAGCTGTGATTGCACCACTGCACTCCAACCTGGGCAACAGAGCTGTCTCTTAATAAATAAAAAACATTGACAACAAAAAATGGCACCCACTAAGCAGAATTAGAATTCTGGCATCTCCATCACCCTACATTTGACAAAAAGGCTCTTCTAAACGATGGACATTTTGTTTTTAGTGGTCCGCCTGCACCATCGTATATACCTGGCTTGGGAATCCTCACCACATGTATGAATCCTCACCACATGTATGGTGATGTCAGTAACCAAAACCCAGATTCTTCTTATTCAGGTGTGGAAGTGCCCACCTTGCCTTCTCGACATCCTTTTTCTCCCAGAGCCCTTCACTCCTCCAGGCTGGACCTGGGCATGCTCTGTCCTTAGAACATTGCATCATTGTTTAGGCTTTCCTCTCTTCCTCAACTGCCTACTTTTTTCCCTTCCCAACTGTAGAAAAATCATTTTTTTCTTTCAAATTTTAAGGGGCACCTCAAGTCCAATCTTTCTGCATAGCGTTCCCTGCTGCTACCGCTCAGTTAATCTTCTTGTCCTTGAGCTTCTGTAGCACTGACCTACAGTGAACATTTGAAGGCTTGCAAGGAAAAGTTCACTTTCACTAGCCTAAATGGTCAGATAGACGAATTTGTATTAGCAAGGGCCTACAAGAGGCTCGGGGCATTGCCAGCCAGAAAGAGGTGAGGGAGAAGTAAATTTCCTTCGATCACGTGATCCGTGACTGGGAAACGTGCCCTGGCTAGATGGTTTTGAAAATGCAGACCCAGTTGGCTTTTTGTACCAGGCGTGATCAAATGTTTAAGATATTCCACGTGTACCTATGTCCTGATCCGCCTCTGTTACTGGCGTCTGACATTTCATTCCCAACCCACAGAAATATTACCCAGGGCAGGAAGAAATTGACTTTGGAGAGGCATCAAAAACATTTTTTCCCTCACAGTCACCTTATTTAGCCTTCCCGGAACTGAGTTTCATCTGGAAAGTTTTGCATGGAGGAATGTTTTCCCTTCCAGGACCTTCAGGATGAATGTGTTGCTCCAAGTTTAAAGGTTAATGGTGCATAAAAGAAACCCTGCAGAAATAAGCAAGGTCTGCCTTCCTGTAAAATGCAAACAGCCTAGCTGCATGTGTCCCCGTGACCCATATGCCAGGAAAGAGGCGTTTAGGCTCGGTCCCAACGGAGGCGATGCTGACAGTGGCGCTAAGAGGCTTTGCTTCCTTCTCACCTTGTCTCTCAGACCCAATTCGTTCGTGATCATCACGGCCAACCGGGTGCTGCACTGCAACGCCGACACGCCCGAGGAGATGCACCACTGGATAACACTGCTTCAGCGGTCAAAGGGCGACACCCGTGTGGAGGGCCAGGAGTTCATCGTGAGAGGTGACTATCTTCCTACCCCCTCCCATCTTTTCCACAGATTCCCTTTTCGTCTGCGTAGACATCTGCCGCGTTTTCATTTCGAGCAGCTTTTTAAAGTCATGTTGATGCTTGATGTTTTTTAAAAAATAAACAGACTTTTAAAAATGATCACGCCCTTTTCCCAGCACCTAGGAGAAAGACAACCCGTCTTACTAAGCATTATGCAAATGATTGTGGTGTTTTCAGGGCTTCGCGTCCCAGTGTTTCATGGACACTTGAATCTCCCCTTCCAGGATGGTTGCACAAAGAAGTAAAGAACAGTCCAAAGATGTCGTCGCTGAAGCTGAAGAAGCGGTGGTTCGTGCTCACCCACAATTCCCTGGATTACTACAAGAGCTCCGAGAAGAACGCCCTGAAGCTGGGCACCCTGGTCCTCAACAGCCTCTGTTCCGTCGTCCCCCCGGATGAGAAGATATTCAAAGAGACAGGTAACCAGGCCGTGAGCCCAGGGCTGAGGGGGCCTGGAATGCTGAGCATCAAATCTGAAAAGGTCCAGGCTGGCTCCAAGCAAAGATACGAGATTCCCACCTAGAGTGTGTCCTTTCGGTCCCCCCAAAAGAAGCTCATTTCTTGTTGCTTTCTCTTCTGAGGCTGCCTAGGAGCAGGTATATGGACCCCTTAGTGTTTAACCTATACTAAAGAGGTCCTGATCTAGGGAGTTATAAAGTCTTATAAGGACAAGAAAAGGGAAACAGATGCAGGTCATCTTACAGGAAGCTTTGTTTTCATATACTTGTGTTTTTGTCTTTTTCACCATTATACCATTTGGGTCTTACGTGACCGGTAAGAGATAAATCCTGTCAGTGAACTTGGTTGACTGGCAGACATGTGAGCTAAGAGTGTTTTTGTTTTAATTTGTGGTATTAGAGAAGTGTTTCTAGAAGATCATTTATTTTTATTTTTTTTGCTAATTGTGATTTTGTGCTTTTTTTTTTTTTTGAGTCGGAGTCTCACTCTGTCGCCCAGGCTGGAGTGCAGTGGCACACTCATGCTCCCGGCCACCGCAGCCTTGAACCGCTGGGCTCAGGTGATCCTTCCACCTCAGCCTTCCAAGTAGCTGGAACCACAGACATATGCCACCATACCCAGCTAATTTTTTGATTTATTGTAGAGACGCGGTCTCACCAAGTTACCCAGGCTGGTCTCGAACCCCTGCGTTCAGGAAGTACTCTCACCTCGGCCTCCCAAGGCACTGGAATTACAGGCTTGAGCCACTGTGCCCAGCCATTGTGCTTTTTTTTTTTTTTTTTTTTTAAACACAGTTGCTCCAATTGTGTCAGGTTTGGGTGATGGTTCACACTACTTGTCTCTGAACACACACACTGCTTAGCACAAGTGTTTTCTTTGGAAGGGAAGAGAGGCTGAGGAAAGGAAGGGAAGAAACAGAAAGTAAGAAGAAAAGTCAGAAATCTGAGGGAAGAGGCCAGGCACGGTGTGGTGTGGCTCATGCCTGTAATCCCAGCACTTTGGGAGGCCAAGGCAGGAGGGTCGCTTGAGCCCAGGAGTTCAGGACCAGCCTGGGCAACATAGTGAGACCTCATCTCTACGAAAAACGAGCTGAGCGTGGCAGCGTGTGCCTGTAGTCACGGATACTTAGGAGGCTGAGTCAGAAAGATCACCTGAGCCCAGAAGTTCCAGGCTGAGGTGAGCCATGATTGTACCACTGCCTCCAGCCCCTGCACTCTGACCTGGGTGACACAGTGAGACCTTGACTCAAATAAAAAAAAGAAAAGAAATTTGAGGGAAAGTTCTCGTTCTTGTCCAGTGCCCAAAAAAGGAACTTCAGCTTATGACCCTTCTTTCTTTCAGAGCTTTGTTACAATTTCTCTTTATGTGTTTAACTCTGGTTTATTGTTATGTTCGTCTCCCCTTTCATCTGTAAACTCCACAGTGTTTACAGCTTTTTTCTTTTTTAAAAAAATTTCCTTTTATTAATATTGTATTTTGCTTGGGATCAGCTGTTTGCTTGTCATCTGATAACAAGGATAGTGTTTTTTCTGTTTTTTTTTAGTTGGAGTTTCACTCTGTCTCCCAGGCTGGAGTGCAGTGGCATACTCATGGCCACCACATCCTTTACCTGCTGGGTTCAGGTGATCCTTCCGCCTTGCCTTCCAAGTAATTGGAATTACAGGCACACGCCACCACACCCAGCTAATTTTTTAAATTTATTGTAAAGACGAGGTCTCGCCAAGTTGCCCAGGCTGGTCTTGAACCCATGGGCTCAGGCAATGCTCTCACCTCGGCCTCCCCAAAGTTCTGGGATTATAGGTGTGAGCCACCATGCCCGGCAGGGTTTTTCTTTGTCACTGGATACCATACTTCGTGCAGGGCACAATGCCTGTAGGAATTCGGCAAGTGTTGATTGAATTGAATAATGAATGTAAAGGGACCAGGGTCAGAGAGGACATAAGCTTCTAGTGCAGCTAAGCTTCTGAGCCTCTGATACCAGGTCACCTCCGTCCCCGAGGTCTGCGCTGATGTGTGTGCCACCACCATTGCAGGCTACTGGAACGTCACCGTGTACGGCCGCAAGCACTGCTACCGGCTGTATACCAAGCTGCTCAACGAGGCCACCCGCTGGTCCAGTGCCATTCAGAACGTGACGGACACCAAGGCCCCCATCGACACCCCTACCCAGCAGCTGATTCAAGACATCAAGGTAGGATGGAGCTGACCACAGAGTCTGCCCTCGGGGCATCAAGACCACCGCCTTATTCGGGCTCAGTTCTTATTCTTTAATCACAAGCCGTGCCTAGTTGAGTTTGTGTTTGAGTGCCTTGCTTTTAGGAATCTAAATGTGAGATTTTAGGCGAAATTTTACCCTAAAAGTGTTTTTGTCTCAGGGAGGTATTAACTGTTGCCACTGAGGCAGCCCCACCTGTTGGGCTCTGTTGGCAGAAGGGCTGTGGTCTGCAGTTTGGGCTGCAGGACTCCCTGTTCATGGGGACGTGGTGTACTGTGTTGGGGACACCTGGCTTTACCACAGGTTCCACCTCTGCCCCAGGTAGGGACATCTAGGAGTAACACATTAGGAGTTTTTTAAAAAATCACCTCTCGGCCAGATTTTCTCTTCAAAGCTGTGTCTTACCTGTTTTTATATTCTCTAATTGATTTAAATTCAAACATTAGTGGGGAAAAAAAGAATAAATAAATAAATGCAAACATTAAAAGAGTAAGTAGAATTTTTCCAGTATGAAACCATGCTGCTTAAGAAATAAGTTGAGTTACCTTAAATAAATCTTTGTAAAAAAAATTTTAAGTAATTTAAAAAACTGGGGGAACTTTTGAGTGAATGTTATTAAAAAAAATTTTATAGTAGAAATGAAATTACCATGTTAGAATGACTCATTGCCACGCTTTCAAACTTTCTGTTTATTTAAAGTTCTAAAAGTAACTGGCTTTTTCGTATTCCAGATGAACATTTCAGGAACATAAATACATGATGAAATTCTATGACAGGACCTCTCAGATTGGATGGAAGGACAGGCAGGAACGTGGATGAACATTTTTAACATGTAGTTTTTAGGTAGAGAGAGAACACAAAAGAATAATTACAGAACTAATAAAATATATTTTTAAAAAATGAACTACAGATTAAAATAACATGATTTTTACATGATTGATGGCTAAATCCTTATCAAAAGAAGTGTAAATTAACTTTTTAGGTATATATAATCTCCAGGGGGAAAATGTTTAAATAACATGGGAAAATGTAGACACATGAAACAGACTGAGTGGTAAAAAGAATATGGGGGGGGGCCCAAAAAAACCCAGAATCATTTTTTGGATGGCATGCCCCTTGTAGTACAGACTTTTCTTGCTGGGTAAGTGTTGTGGGAATTCATAGGCATTGGTATACCAGCCAGTGTTGTTGTGAGAGGCTGCGCTCAGCTTCAGTGAATCTTTTTTTGGAGATTCTTTAAACGCATTTGCTCATTTCATGATGTGTGATTTACAAGTGTACCTGCCCACACTTCGCTTGAGTGTTCAGCAGTTTTTGATCAAAAAATGGCATGCCCCCTGTGCCCCACCATCCTAATTTACCCAATCTCATCCCTAGCAACTTATTTTTGTTTCCCTGGACTTTTCCTCAAAGGGAAACGTTTTGCCGATGTGGAAGAGGTGAAATGAAAAACAGCAGAAGCACTAAAAGGCATCAAAATTGATGAGTTTGAAAACTGTTTTGAGCAGTGGAAAAAGCATCTCAGTAGGTTTATTGCATCAAACAGAGAATGCTTTGAAGGTGACTGAAGTTTAAACATGTGAAAATAAATTACACAATTTTTTTATAAATACATTTTGCTTTTTTCTGGGTTCCCCTCATATTTTTGTGGTTTATCTTCAAACACAGATTGTATCTTCATGCGTGAAATTATTGATACTGGATTTCCACCACTAATATTTGAGACTTATTAAAATCTTATTTTATTTTGGAGTTGGGGTCTTACTCTGTTCAGACTGGAGTGTAGTGGCACAGTCACAACTCACCACAACCTTGACCTCTTGGGCTCTGGCAGTCCTCCCTCCTCAGCCTCCCGAGTATCAGGGATGCGCCACCATACCCAGCTAATTTTATTTTTTGTAGAAGTGAGGTCTTGCTATGTTGCTCAAGCTGATCTTGAACTCCTGGCCTCAAGCACTTCTCCTGCTTCAGCCTCCTAGAGTTCTGGAATTACAAGCGTGAGCCACCACACCCAGGCCCAATATTTGAGACTTCCAAAGATTTCTATGTAGGAAAACGACGTTGGTTCTGTTGGCTTAGGTGTATATTTTTTATGATGAGTTCTCTTTCTCTCTTGCCATGGCTCCTTTGTTTTCAAGGAGAACTGCCTGAACTCGGACGTGGTAGAGCAGATTTACAAGCGGAACCCCATCCTGCGATACACCCATCACCCGCTGCACTCCCCGCTCCTGCCCCTTCCCTACGGGGACATAAATCTCAACTGTAAGTCCAGAGCTCTGCCCCGACGCCTCAGAGACCGCGCTTTTGCTTTTCCTGTTAACACTTAGCTCTAACACAGTAGCATTTGATTGAACTCAAAGACCCTCTTATTTATCATAAATGGGAGGGGGCGGTGAAATATATTCACATCCATTTCTGAAGCAGGGATTTGACAGTGTGGGTGTGGTAATGCAAGGACTGATTGTTGTCATAAAATAAAAAACTGGAAAGGGAGTTGGGAAACGTCAGCTTTCCCTGTGAACTTTAATATACCAGAAAAACAGATCCTAAACCATACTGCTTTCCAAATGTGGCGGCCCGGCCAGGCACGGTGGCTCACGCCTGTAATCCCAGCACTTCGAGAGGCCGAGGCAGAAGAATCGCTTGAGCCCAAGCGCTCAAGTGAAGCCTGGGCAACCTAGCGAGACCGCGTCTCTATGGATGGATAGGAAGTGTGGTGGACCCTGCATCCTGACGTCTCTGCTTGTTCCTATTTCTTTCTTTCTCACATCTGCTGCTCTGTTCACACCTCCCACAAGCCTCTCCCGTGACTTCTGTGTTTGTTCTGCTTGCCCTAGTGCTCAAAGACAAAGGCTACACAACCCTCCAGGATGAAGCCATCAAGATCTTCAACTCCCTCCAGCAGCTGGAGTCCATGTCGGACCCGATTCCAATCATCCAGGGCATCCTGCAGACTGGCCATGACCTCCGGCCTCTGCGGGACGAGCTGTACTGCCAGCTCATCAAGCAGACCAACAAGGTGCCCCACCCCGGCAGCGTGGGCAACCTGTACAGCTGGCAGATCCTGACATGCCTGAGCTGCACCTTCCTGCCGAGTCGGGGGATTCTCAAGTACCTCAAGTTCCACCTGAAAAGGTAAAGCATGGGCCGGGCGTGGTGGCTCACGCCTGTAACTCTGGCCCTTGGAGAGGCCGAGGCGGGAGGATGGCTTGAGTCCAGGAGTTTGATACCAGCCTGGGCAACTTCATGAGACCTCGTGTCTACAAAAACTTAGCTGGGTGTGGTGATACACGCCTGTTAGTCCCAACTACTCAGGAAGCTGAGGTGGAAGGATTGTCTGAACCCAGGAAGTCGAGGCTGCTGTGAGCCATGATTGTTGTGGTCATGCCACGGCACTCCAGCCTGGGCAACAGAGTGAGACCCCTGACTCAAAGAAAAGAAGTAAAACATGAAGCGGGGGGTGGTACAGTGGGTCCCTGTTCAGATGAAGAGGGTCTTGGATGGACGACACTTCGTGGAGGCAGCAGCCTCGGGGCCCGACTCTTACATTACCTGAGCCAGCTTACAGAACGCACACTTTTTTTTCTCTCTAAGTCACACAGGGTTGTTCTTTCAGGGACCAAGTCTCTTTCTATGCAGTGTCCTAATGCTTAGGATGCCGGACATACTTGATGACCACTGTCTATAAATAGGAAAAAAAAAACCCAAGTTGGATATTTGTTCCAGATGAAGCAGGTAGAAAAGGTCTGATTGAGATTATGATTAGCTATGGAAAACAGTTTTCATACAACACCGTGAAGCATGGCTCTTTCAAGCATTTTTCTTTTTCTTTTTTTGACTCAGGGTCTCACTCTGTCACCCAGGCTGGAGTGCAGTGGCACTGTCATGGCTCACTGCAGGCCTTGACTTCCTGGACTCAAGCCATTCTTCTGCTTCAGCCTCCCAAGTAGCTCGGAGATGGGACCACACCCAACCAATTTTTTTTATTTTTTTGTAGAGACTAGTTCTTGCTTTGTTGCCCAGGATGGTCTGGAACTCCCAAAGTTCTGGGATTTCACGCATGAACCACTGTGCCTGGCTGTTGTGTGCGTGTGTGTGAGTGTGTGTGTGTGTGTGTGTGTGTGTGTATTTCAACTGAACCTGCCCAGAATGCACTTGGCCCTTGCCAGGAAGTCGCTGGTACTTGTGTCGTTCACCACCAAGCGGGGCGGGGGGCAGCGTTCAGAGTTGTTGGTCTGCAGAACCTTGACACAGCTTCACAGCCAGCCATCTTCAATCCAGCAGTCAACAGTGAGTGTTTGTCTCCTAGGATACGGGAGCAGTTTCCAGGCACCGAGATGGAAAAGTATGCCCTCTTCATTTACGAATCTCTTAAGAAAACCAAATGCAGAGAGTTTGTGCCTTCGCGAGACGAAATCGAAGCCCTCATCCACAGGCAGGAGATGACATCCACGGTGTACTGCCATGGTGGAGGCTCCTGCAAGATCACCGTCACTTCTCACACCACGGCTGGGGAGGTGAGAGGGCGAGGCTGCGGCTTCTCATCTGCTTGGTGCATCCATGCCCGAGTGGGGACCGCTGTGCGTTGTTAAACCAGCTGTCATGCACAGCTGCTCAGTAAACAAGGAAATGCATGTAACCCGCAGCCCAACCACATGAATACAGAGGTTAAAATATGTATTATGATGAGAGGAAACAAAGTTAAACTTGTCCCTGCCCCGGTATACCTGAAACAACATCTTGCTAACCTGATCAGCCGCTGAGTAGAAAAGCTGGCAGACCCAACTCAGGTTTACCCACTAGGATGAGGGTTAATTGATTGCTTCTACAACAAAGTGTTTCTTTTACCACATGAATATCGAGAGGAACACTTTTTTTTTTTTAATTTTTTTAAGTCGATGTCTGTAACTGTTGCCCAGGATGGAGTGTGATGGCACGATCACAGCTCACCACAGCCTTGATCTCCTGAGCTCAGGTGATCTTTCTGCCTCAGCCTCAGCCAAATAGCTGGGACTTACAGGCACTCACCACCATGCCCAGCTATTTTTTTTTTTTGGAGAGATCAGGTCTTGCTATATTGCCCAGGCTGGTCTCAAACTCCTGAAGGAGCCTTCCTGCCTCAGCCTCCCCAAAGTGCCGTGATTGCAGACTTGAGCCCCTAGGCCACATTTTTTTTTTTTTTTTGAGTTGGAGTCTCACTCTGTTGCCCAGGCTGGAGTACAGTGGCATGCCCATGGCCACCCCAGCGTCGACCTGCTGGGCCCCAGCAATCCTTCCGCCTCAGCCTTCCAAGTAGCCAGAACTACAAGTATGCACTACCACACCCGGCTAATTTTTTGATTTATTGTAGAGATGGGGTCTTGGCCAAGTTGTCTGGGCTGGTCTCAAACCTGCAGGCTCAGGCAGTCCACTCTCCTCGGCCTCCCAAAGTGCTGAGGCCAGCCTTCTTCAAAAATTTAATCTTAGTATTTTTAAAACCTGTTGGCTAAAAATGTAGTACAATACCCTCCCCCACCAGAAGGGCTTCCTGTGTAGAAAAAACATTGTCTGAAGTCACTATTGTTTCTTGGAGTTCATGAAGACAAGACTTAAGCTTTTCATCCACTCACCCTGCTGAGATGGGTTTATAAGAAACGAGCCCAGCATCTGCCCCTGCTGATGGGCAAACACCTTGGGCTCTTTTCGGCAAGAAAGAGGTAAAACTAACTTCAAGGGAACAAGGGAAAGCAGTGCCTCTGAGAGTCTAGGATGGCCACACGTCTGACAGCTTGAGGAGGCTGCCTGGAGGCTCGCTCGTGCCAGCAGCCCCCTCAGGTGACGGCATGTTCTAGAACCTCGTGGTGGGACCTCGGCCTGTGGAGCTGAAGTCCTGACATGTCTTCCAGGTGGTGGAGAAGCTGATCCGAGGCCTCGCCATGGAGGACAGCAGGAACATGTTCGCCTTGTTTGAGTATAACGGGCACGTCGACAAGGCCATCGAAAGCCGGACCGTCGTGGCTGACGTCTTAGCAAAGTTTGAGAAGTAAGTTCCTTCTCCCGAAAGTCCCAGGAGAGCAAATACAAGAAATTAAGAGCAAAATGTGAGGATCTGAACGTCCATTTTCTATTTAGCATCGTGATGTTTTGGAGTTAGTTTTATTTCACCTGGGTTGGAGCATATTTAATTTTCGTCTGGTTCTGCCAGCTATTTCTTTTGTATGATTTAATTCATCAGTGGTCTTATACATTCGCTCAGTCCTCCCGTGTGCTCATTATCTTGGACTTTTTTTTTTTTTTTTTTTTTTTTGAGTCAGGGTTGCACTCTGTCACCCAGGCTGGAGTACGGTGGCACAGTCTTAGCTCACTGCAGCCCCAACTTCCTAGGCTCACGCGGTCCTCCTGTATCAGCCCTCCCAAGTAGATGGAACTACTGGCATGCACAACCACACCTGGCTAATTTTTCTTTTAATTTTGTAAGGTGAGGTCTTACTGTGTTGCCCAGGCTGGTCTCGAACTCCTGGGCTCAAGCAGTCTCCCCACCTCAGCCTTTCAAAATGCTGGAATTATAGGCATGAACCACTGCACCCAACTAGCTTTGAAATTAGACTGGTAGACTCAAGCCAACTTATAAACTCTTACAACCACGCTTTATATCTGCAATACAAATTGTACCTACAATATTTGATCTGTGACTTCATATCTCCTAAACAGCACAAAAGATATTCTTGTTCAGAATAAACACAGCTCCCATAGAAAAGTATTTGTATCCATTTTTATAAATGTTACTGTTATTTATTCAAGGCTTAGTAAAGGAAGTAAAGAAATAGCCTTGATTTCTCTTCTATGTATTTAGTGTCATGCTTAGCTAGTACTGATTAGACGGGGGCCCTCAGAAGATACTTGTTAGCACAGTTTAACTGAAGGCTGCTTGTTTGTTTTCTTAAAGAGATACCAGGATGAAAGCGTGTTTTTCACCTCTGGTTAGTTTAAAACTATTAAGGCACTCTGATAAGCCTCCCTCTGGCTCTGATTCCTTCTCTTTTCCATCTCCACGCACATTGTTATCTAAGCCTGATGAGAATGCCTTGTCCTTAGAGAGAACAAGCTGTAGAAAGTCAGCTCCTGCGGGTCACTGAGCACCTGTCTCTCATTTTGCTTTCTGAATCTCTCTTGACTTCTGCCTCTAGGCTGGCTGCCACGTCAGAGGCAGGGGACCTGCCGTGGAAATTCTACTTCAAGCTTTACTGCTTCCTCGACACAGACAACGTGCCAAAAGACAGTGTGGAGTTTGCATTTATGTTTGAGCAGGTAAAAGGAACTTTGAGAACTTTGAGTTTTCTTGACTGGCAAGAAGGGACGAAACCTGTTAGTACACCGTGTATGTTAACGGCTAAGCCTTAGAAATGAGACATGACTGTAGATTTCACAGCAAAGACGGCGAAGAATGAAACCTTCTATGCATTTTATTTGAGCTTCTGTGCCAGGAACCACTCTAGTTGGCAGGAGAGAAACCATAAGAAATAAAATGTTTGATATGCAGTAGATGGTATCTGTGCTGGGGAGAAAGTTAATTTAAGGTAGTAAAAAGGGTTTAGAATTCAATTTTATTTTATTGGTAGTTTTTTTCTTTTTACTTTGTTTTATTATTTTTTTACTTTATCTTTTTTTTTTTTGAGTAAGGGTCTCATTCTGTCACTCATGCTGGGGTATAGTGTCATGATCATGGTACCCACAGCTCACTACAGTCTCTGCTTCCTAGGCTCAGGTGATCCTTCCACCTCAGCCTCCTGAGTAGCTGGGACTGCAGGCATGTGCCACCATGCCTGGCTAATTTTTAAAAATCTTTTTAATGTTTTTGTAGAGACAAGGTTTCACTGTTGCCCAGGCTAGTCTCGAACCCCTGGGCTCAAGCGACCCACCTGCCTCCACCTCCCAAAGTGCTGGGGTGACAGGCGTGAACCACTGTGCCCAGCCTAGGGTGTGATTGTAAACAGGGCGATCAGGGAAGTGGTATTTGAGATAATCCCTGTTGGAACCAGGGAGCAGGACATTGGGCTTCCTGCAGTCCCGCAGTGCCTTGACCAGAAAGCTGTTGACTGCTTCCTCTCAGGCCCACGAAGCTGTTATCCACGGCCACCATCCAGCCCCAGAGGAAAACCTCCAAGTTCTCGCTGCCCTGCGACTTCAGTACCTGCAGGGGGATTACACCCTGCACGCCTCAGTCCCGCCCCTTGAAGAGGTCTACTCCGTGCAGAGACTCAAGGCCCGTATCAGCCAGTCCACCAAAAGCTTCAATCCATGTGAGCGGCTGGAGAAGAGGCGAACGAGCTTCCTGGAGGGGACACTGAGGCGGAGCTTCCGGACAGGCGCTGTGGTCCGGCAGAAGGCCGAGGAGGAGCAGATGTTGGACATGTGGATTAAGGAAGAAGTCTCCTCTGCCCGAGCCAGCATCGTTGACAAGTGGAAGAAATTTCAGGGAATGAACCAGGAACAGGCCATGGCGAAGTACATGGCCTTGATCAAGGAGTGGCCCGGCTATGGGTCGACGCTCTTTGATGTGGAGGTGAGAACTGGCAGCCTGTGTGTTGGAGCGGGCAGGGGGATGGGGGGGCCAGCCCCTGAGAACATGGATCACGGCCAAGTTCATGTGGAAGGAGTGTGAGATGGGGCTCGTTTTTCTCTCGCCCTCTTTTATTAAGAGTCCCCCAAATTGTACCAATAACACCCCCATCTCTCCAAAGTTTCTGTAATATTAGGCATGAATACCAAATTAAGATGTCATCTTTTTTTAAATAACCTCCTTTTCCTTATGGAATCTATAGATTTAATTTTTTAGATGCTGGAATATCTGAACTTAAAAAATTTTAGGCCGGGCTCGGTGGCTCGGCCTGTAATCCCAGCAATTTGGGAAGCCGAGGCGAGTGGATTACCTGACCCCACGGGTTCAAGACCAGCCCAGGCAACTTGGCAAGACCACATCTCTACAATAAATAAAAAATGAGACGGGCATGGTAGTACACGCCTGTAGTTCCAGCTACTTGGAAGGCTGAGGCAGAAGGGTCACCGGAGCCCAGCAGGTCGAGGCTGCGGTGGCCGGGAGCAGCCACTGCACTCCAGCCTGGGCAACAGAGTGAGACTCCAACTCAAAAAAAAAGAAATTTCTTTTTAGAACTGTGGGTACAGATTAGAAACTTTGGATATCCTTGCATTTTACTTTTTTGTTTTTTCCCCATGACCATCTGTTTGAAGGGAAGAATTTCAATTTTATAGTTGGAATTTAGTCATTAGCATCAGCCCGGTACTAATTTTTTTCTTTCTTTCTTTCTTTCTTTCTTTTTTTTTTTTTTTTTAAGGCAACCATTTATTGAAAAGTAATCTTACTAATCATCTGGGTGATGAGGGCGTAGCCAGCTGTGGCTTGCCGGTCACATCTTGCCCACCTCCTTTTTTGTAAATAAAATTTTATGGAACACAGCCAAGCTCATTCCTTTTGGTATTTGCTCAGAAAGGGTAGAGTGAATAGCTGTGAAAGAGACCATATGGGGCGCAAAGCCTAAAATATTTACTATGTGGCCCTTACCAGAGTTTGCTAGCCCTGGCCTCGATTGGCTTCTGTTTTTCTTATAATTTAGCATTTTATCTGATGACTTTATATTAAGGTTCTATAAAAATCTCAGTATAGATTAATGGCTTTTTAGTATAGGTTAATGGCTTAATGGCTTTTCAAAAGATGCTATTTTTGGTTTGGCTGGTTGGTTGGTTGAATTACATTTATTTTTAAGTATAAAAAAGTCAAGTGCTTTGTACAATGTGCCTCCTCTTTTCCATGTCCCTGACTTACTTTAATATTTTTAATCAAATTTTTTTTGAGACTGAGTCTTGCTCTGTCACTCAGGCTGGAGCGCAGTGACAGGATCATAGCTCTCTGCAGCCTTGAATTCCTGGACTCAAAGGATCCTCCCATCTCAGCCTCCCAAGTAGCTAAGACTACAAGCATGCACCACTATGACTGGCTGATTTTTAATTTTTTTGTAGCCATAGGAGTCTCACTATGTTGCCCAGGCTAGTCTCAAACTCCTGGACTGAAGCAGTCCTCCCGTCTTGGCCTCTCAAGTGCTAGGATTACACATATGAACCACCACACCTAGCAGTGTGTCTCATTTAAATCCCTCCTGTTTGTATGGGTCAGAACAGCCCCATGTTATTATCCCTATCTAAAGGCTCTTATTTTCTTCCAGTGATCTGTTCGGGAAAGTCTTGTAGTTAAGCCAGAGAAGTCCTTGTTTTCCCTCTAAATCCAGAAGGTCACAGCTGCCCCTTGTGAAAAGGAGCCAGAACTGCTCAGCTTTGAGTGATTGGGAGAATTCTCCTCTGTGACCCTAGATAGTATATCTGAAGAATAACCATCCCCAAAAGGGATTGAAGGCAGGGCTAGAGACAGGAAAGCCAACCTGGCTCAAGCTGCCTAGGTTGTGGGGGATCTTTGCTCAGCCCCTCTTCCGGCACGTGCATGACAAGGCTGATTCCATGAAGCTCATTCAAGTGCCTAGTAGATGGCGCCAAGAAACGGGGTGTCAAGGCAAGATGTTAGACTTTCTGGTTAGGTTTCCCAACGCCTGAGATTGAGTAACTAGTCGGCTCAATCAGGATGGCCAGAGAGGTACCCTTTCTCACATTCCAGTTCCTTCCAAGCATGCCTGCACATGGAATGCATTCAGGGTTCTGTGCAGAGTACAGTAAGTCCCCTGCATGTGGACGAGGTCCATTCCGAGAGCATGTTTGTAAGTCCAATTTGTTTGTAAGTGCAACACAGTTAGCCTAGGTACCCAACACAGTTGGCTATCTAGTACTGTGCTGGAGTAGGTTTATAATGCTTTTCATACAAATAATACATAAAAGCAAGCAAACCAAAAAAACCCCCATTTTTAATATTATAGTACAGTACCTCGAAAAGTACACCAGACATGTGAACTAACTTATGTGATTGGACATGCAAACACTCGTTCGCATCTTTGAAATTTCGCAGGTTGCAGGTTCCTATGTAGGGGACTTACTGTACTTGACTCAAAGCCTGCCTTACGGTTTATATGTTTTGTGTTGGTAGCTGCTTTGTGATTGACCTCTCACTCCAACTCTCTTGCCCACCAGTGCAAAGAAGGCGGCTTTCCCCAGGAACTCTGGTTGGGCGTCAGTGCAGACGCCGTCTCTGTGTACAAGCGTGGAGAGGGAAGACCACTGGAAGTCTTTCAGTATGAACACATCCTCTCTTTTGGGGCACCCCTGGCAAACACATACAAGATCGTGGTTGACGAGAGAGAGCTGCTCTTTGATACCAGTGAGGTAAGAGGTGCAAAGCAAGGTCACTTTATCCTTCATGGCCTTGATGGAACAGAAAAACAGCATTCTTTTTCCTGTTGTCTCTGACCAGGCCATTGTCTTTGAATGCTTCTCTTTCCCACATATGAAAAGACAGTGTGGTGGTCCCTCTCCATTTCCTTGCAGGCCAAAATCTGATAACCCCAAATTTCTTCAGTAACTTTCGTAACAGAAAAACTTGACTGCATTGTGTCAGGGAGTCTTGCTTTTAGAGGAAAGGTAGAGAAAGGGAAATTATATAGATGTCCCCACAAAGCACATGATTTGGCAATAAGACCTCATTAAAATTAATTGATGATTAAGGCAGAATCGCGGTCATGAGACTCACGGAGCAGAGGGCAGCAGAGGGGCACAGTCGCCCCAGGTGTGACTAATTCTGGGTCACAAAATCACTCACGCTAAAAGGCCTCTAAGTATGTGTACAATCAGCCCCCAAGTGTAGAAACTGTAATAATAAAACAAGAAGCCTATTAAGGCCTGCACGAAGGAGGCTGCCAGCAAGCAAAGGTGGTGAGTGGACATGTTACGTGATGGAGAGGAGGTGAGGAGGGCAGTTTGGGTGCTGAGGTGTGGTGTGGTGGGATCCATAAGCTGATCGGGATATGCACAGTTTGAAGGAAAAGGGGCAGGGCCCTTGACTCGAGGGTCCCAGGTGCCAGGCTGTAGGATTTGGTCAAATCCAATAGACAAGAAGGAACCGTGGTGGGATTTTGGTTGTGCATGATGTCACCACAGAGATTTTACAAACGGACCCAGGGTGGGATTGGAAGGGGAAGAGAGAGACAGAAGGGAAATGGAAGTCATTGATGGTGCCTGCACAGGGATCCGGTGGTCAGCAGGGGTGGCGGTGATGATGGCATCTCAGACTGGGGAGTGGGAGATCCTAGCCTGGCCTGGAATAGAAGTGGGCCTGGCATCCAGAGGCAGACCACATCGCCCTCCCAGCTTCCTTATTGTTTCGTCAGCTGCATCCTGAGGGTTTGACTAAAATGAGATGATTCAGTCTTTAGTTTTTACTTTTGTAGAGACTGGGTGGTGCCCAGAATAGAGGTCAATGGCTTAATCACTATAGCCTCAAACTCCTGGGCTCAAGTGATCCTCCTGCCTCGGCTTCCTGAGTATCTAGGACTATAAGCACATGCCATCACACCTGGCGAATTTTTTTTAACTTTTTTGTAGAGACGGGTCCTCGCTATGTTGTCCAGACTGGTCTCAATCTCCTGGCCTCAAGCGATCCTCCTGCTTCGGTCTCTCAGAAGTCTGGGATGACAGGCATGAGCCACCATGCCTGACCCGGTTCGGTCTTTAGAGGCTGTAATTGTAGACTGATGTATCACATTTATTTTAAGTGGGAACAGTAATCCCAGCCCTGATGATACCAAGTAACTCTTGTGTCTTCAAGTAGTTTTGCTTTTTTTTTTTCTTTCTTTTTTTGAATCATGTTCTCACTGTAGACTAGAGTACAGTGGCATGATCACAGCTACTTGCAACCTCGATCTGCTGGTCTCAGGCAATTCTTCTGCCTCAGCCTCCTGAGTAACTGGGACCACGGGCATGCGCCACCACACCCAACTAGTTTTTTTGATTTATTGTAGAGATGAGGCCTCACCATGTTGGCCAGGCTGGTCTCGAACTCCTGGGCTCAGGCAATCCTCGGGCCTCAGGCTCCCAAAGTACTGGGATTACAGGCGTGAGCCACTACCCAGGCTAGTTATACTTTTTAATGCACTATACCTGGCAGTTTGCATCAAAGCAAAATTATCATTTTCATGGGAAAGAACCACCAGGCGGTGCACACTGTATTTGGAAGAGCCATGATTCCCTTTCTCCCTGACTAGGAGGAGGTAAAAGCGGCTACACTGTCGAAACATGCACCATGGATTAGCATGGACTGGCTTTTGCACAGAGGATGGACAGAGGGTGCATGGTTCAAAGGCCGGGCCCTTTGCCCAGTGGAGGCTCGTGATAGTGATCGTGACCGTGACCATGACCATGACCATGTGCCGGTGTTAATTCCTGCAGGTGGTGGATGTGGCCAAGCTCATGAAAGCGTACATCAGCACGATCGTGAAGAAGCGCTACAGCACGACGCGCTCCGCCAGCAGCCAGGGCAGCTCCAGGTGAAGGTGGGACTGAGCCCACACGTTGTGTCTCTGCTATCCCAACGTACCACCCTCTGGCCTCAGCCAGCTCCAGCGTGCCGAGCCTAGCCAACAGCAGAGCTTCCCAGGCTTTCTGGGGGCTTCCGGTCGGAGGGAGGTGTCTCCGAGGGTCCTCTCACCCTCCCAACTTCAGCGATCCTGTATTCAGCTGTCAACCTTAACAGTCTGCACAATTTCCAAAGCTTTACTACTCTTAGATGACACATGCCTTAAAGAGGGGGGGAGCCATGCTGCCACCAAAGCAGCCAGAAGTGCCTTAACTTGTGAACCGACACTAACCGACCTTCACTGTGCTACTGAAGGGGACTGCTGCCCCCTTTCTGGGGAGACTTAGGAGCATGGAGGGTGGGGGGTGGGCATCCTTCATCCGTCATGCACTAACCTCCCAGCCTGATTTCCCTGAATTTGAGGGAAGGTGAGGGAGTGGGGAGGGGGACAGAGTGTGAGGGGACAGTGTGTTTGAGCTGGAGTGAGTGCTGCTGGCAGCCTTCCTCCGAATGACATGGATCGACTTTTTCCTTTGTTTCCTCTTTGAAATGTCCGTGCTTGCTTGGGCATGCATGTTCGTAAACTCACCACTTTAATCATGATTTCATGAGCATTAAAAAGCAAAGGGAAGAAAGATGTGCAATGGTGTCTACAGTCCGTCTGGATATTTTAATGGCCCAGAGTTAGAGTCTCTGTTGTTCCTTTCCAAGGTGGTTTCCTTAACAAACCAGAATCCCGGATTTTCCTGTCTTTGCTGTATTTCAGAAAACATGTGTTGACTCGGTTCTGTTTTCTATGTAGCAAGGGGCTGCGATCTGTGTCTGCTGTGTTATAAACAGATACGTAGCCTGCGAGATAACTGTATTTATAAACCACTCTTCAACACTGGCTCCAAGTACTGTTTTTAGAACAATAATGAAGTTATTTTGGAGTCTTTCATGTCTAAAAGATTTAAGTTAAGAAAAAAAAAACTGTTTGTTTGGAGGTTAGCTTGTGGCTCTCTGGATGGATTGCTGATGTAACCCTCTTGATGAGGAAGGAGGCTGCATTCCTGAAAGGGGTAACATGTGTGAATCTATAAAGGACCCTGATATTAAATACTGAGGCTTTAATCAAATACACACATATTTTATCCCAAGTTGAAAACGGTGATCTGAACAAGGCACCTGTAAATAAATCAGCATTTGTGACCAGAAGAAAAGTCATCAGGTCTTGGACTTTTATTTTTATATGGAAATGTTATTAAGACTTGGGCCACCTAAGTCTACCCACAAAGAAAAAAGAAATCTGCCTTATCCCTTCCGCACAACCATGCAAAACTGTTTGTTGGCTCACAGAAAGTCTGACAATAAAAGATATTAGCTAATGTGCCTTGTGTTTCCTTTTTCAGCAGCGACTAAATTCCATGGCGGAGTGTGGTTATTGTTGTGTTGGTATTTTGCTGTTGATACTGTGGTTTTCGTGTCCAAGTTTCTCCAGGACAGAGAGTCTGTCTTCCCTCCACATATCCTAAGAAATCTGACATCATGCCTACCCGGAATGTTCTAGGGGTTCGACTTAGCCATAAGTAGCAAACAAGCCACAACCCCAACTTTTAGCAAGTGTATTATGGAGATCAGACAAGTGTGGCAGAAATGCTAGACAGCCACACAAGGTGGCACAGCAGAATCCCGTGAGTACCCAGAAGTGTTAAAAGTGTTCCAGGTTCCAACACAGGTCAGGTAGATTGATGTGACTGGGGTGGCCAGGGGAGAGCTCCTGGTGGTAGGGCAGTGGCCCTTGAGCTGGTCTTGCACTGTGGCAGGACTTGGGGTGGGAGGGTAAGGACGTCCTGGGGCAGCGCCCCAGAAGGAGCACCAGCACAGGTGTGGAGGTGGTGGTGGGCACGGGGAAGGTGTCAGAGGCCGTGCTAAGTCTCCCTTGTCCCAACTCCAAACAGTCTTCATTGGCCTTGCTTCCACCCTTGCCCTGCCCCCACCACCTGCTGTCTTCTCCATGGACCAGATACCTAGAAGGATCTTTATAAAATAACAACCAAAATATAGCTAACGGTGTGGTGGTACACACCTATAGTCCCAGCTACTCAGAAGCTGAGGCAGAAGGATCGCCTGAGCCCAGGAGGTCAAGGCTGTGGTGAGCTGTGATCATGCCACTGCACTGCAGCCTGGGTGACAGAGTGAGACCCTGACTCGAAAAAAAGGAAAAAGGGAGGGAGGGAACAGAAGGAAGGGGAAGGAGAACAGAAGGAAAATAAAAGAGAAAACGGGGGAGGGGTGGGAGGGGAGACGACAACGATAAGCTTTCCCTGCTAAGATCTGCCCAAATTGCAGCTTCATGAGCGAAATAAATGTTGTAAATGAGCACTAGTTTGGGGGATGGCTACTTTCCCAGCTGTGGTTACCTGGGACACAGTTGAGTGCTAGACATTTGAGGCCAAGCCGTGAGAAGCTGAACTTAAGAACCATGTTAGAGAAGCCTTAAAAACTTTAAAGAGATCACAAGCAGAAGCTTGATGGTCCGCTAGGGGGATTGCTGGTGGAGAGGTAGAGGGAAGTGAGGAAAACATTGTTGGAAGCTGGAAGAAAAAGGACCTTTGTGATGCAACGACAGAAAGCTTAGCAACACTGTTGCCTGTGGTAACGTGGAAAGTAGGTGTTCAGTGCCCACCTGCCCTCCGCTCTGTCCTGCAGCTACCATGGCCCTCCTGCCATCCACCGTGGCCCTGCGGCACTCTGGCCAAGTCATCTCTGGGATCGCCGCTGCCTTCCACCCAGGCCTCATTGCCACAGCCTCTGCTAGAAGTCCTGGTGGGCCCATGTGGAGGTGGGACTCCCCCCCAGATCCCATCCTGGAAGTCACCTAAGCCTATAAGAGAGACACCAGAAAGATGAATCTGGGAGTTGGCGTCTACCGAGAAGATTATAGAAAGTTCTTCGTGCTCCCTTGTTTCCTCAAGGCAGAGGCCCAGATGGCCACATAAAATATGGACGAGATACCCGCCCACTGGAGGACCAGCTGAATTTGCAAAGCATCCGCAGAACTAGCTGTGGATGAGAACTGCGAAGTTTTGAAAAGTGGCCTGGTTACCACTGTGCAGATCATTTCTGGAACTGGAGCATTAAGGATCAGAGTCAGCTTTCTGCACTTTTTTTTTTTTTTTTGAGTTGGAAACTCACTCTGTCACCCAGTCTAGAGTGCAGTGGCACCTTCCCGGCCACTGTAGCCTCGACCTGCTGGGCTCAGGCAATCCTGCCTCAGCCTTCCAAGTAGCCAGAACTACAGGCGCGCGCTACCACGCCCGGCTAATTTTTTGATTTATTGTAGAGACGAGGTCTCACCATGTTGCCCAGGCTGGTCTTGAACCCGTGGGCTCAGGCAATCCTCTCGCCTCAGTCTTCCAAAGTGCTGGGATTACAGGCTTGAGCCACCATGCCTGGCCAGCTTTCTGCAAATTTTTAAAGTCCAGCCGAGATGTCTTTCTACTCAAACCATCCTGAGGAAAGTGCACACCTATCTTCAGGAATGCCGGCAACAGCTACAAGGTTATTAATACTAGGACCCCAAGACTGTGGTTTTGACCTCACGGGTGCCATGGAGGACATTTCAAAAATACCAGATAAAAGTGTTCTCTTACATACCTGTGCCCATGATCCCATGGGAGCAGACCCTCCTCCAGAGCAGTGGAAGGAAATAGGAACAGTGGTGAGGAAAAACAATCTCTTTGAATCCTTTGACATGGCCTACCAAGGCATGGCCAGTAATGAGGGTGCCTGGGCTGTGCACTGCTTCACTGAACAGGACATTGATGTTGGTCTCTGTCAGTCATTTGCCAAGAACATGGTGAGCATGTGGGAGCCTTCGCTGTGATGTGCAAAGACGCAGATGAAGTCAGAAGCGTGGAGTCACAGGTAAAGGTCTGTCCCACATATCCAACCCTCCTCTCAATGGGGCCCAGATTGCCGCTGCCATTCTGAACACTCCAGATTTGCGAAAACAGTGGTTGCAAGAAGTGAAAGGCATGACCGACCTCATCATTAGCACGCAGACTCCACTGGTCTCCAGTCTCAGGAAGGAGAGTTCCTCCCACAATGGGCAACACATCCCTGACCAGATTGGCATGTTCTGTTTCACAGGGCTAAAGCCTGAACAGGCAGATGGGCTGACTAAGGAGTTCTCCATCTACATGACAGGACAGCCGCACCTCTGTGGCAGGGGTTACCTCCAGCAATGTCGGCTACCTTGCCCATGCCATTCACCAGGTAATATTCTTGGTGTGAGGGAGCAGAGACAATCTTCGTATCTTCAGCTGCTGCTGCTGGGAGCTTCACACAGAGGATGAGGGAGGGTGGATGATGGGGCGAGGATCATGTATTTCTAACAATACATTGCACTGAATGTGCTTCTCAGAAAAGAACTTGTGGTGACACAGGGCAGAGGCATCCATGGCTGGTGTCTGGGACTTTGTAGCTCTAAACCAAACTTCTCCATCCTTTTGTTCCACCTTTTTTGAAAGATCTACATGTGCAAGAAAGTCATAGCACAAAAAAAACCTGTCCATTATGCTACTGCAATATTTCAGAAGCTTTAACAGAAATATCTTATGGTATCAAGATTCCTCACGAGAGGTAGCAGGCATCAGAGGTGTTGACCGAGTCCCATCACTGACAGTCGGCTTCGTGTTTGTCCTCTATTATGGAGCAACTTTATCAGCAGAGCATATTGCAGAAATGGTGTTTTATGAAAACTGATGAGTCTATTGCCACGGCAGCAAGGAAACTCAAAGATGCCGTCTCCTGACTTGTAACCCACAACTTTAAAATAAAATTACAACAAAAAGAAAATTATATTTTAAAAAAAGATTTTTTTTTTTTTTGAGTTGGAGTCTCCCTCTGTCACCCAGGCTGTGGTGC
>CAUYQG010025526.1:0-15624 GCA_963574415.1 Tarsius wallacei
TTGCCTGAGCCCGCGGGTTCAAGACCCGCCTGGGCAACTTGGCAAGACCACATCTCTACAATAAATCAAAAAAAATTAGACGGGCATGGTAGCGCGCGCCTGTAGTTCCAGCTACTTGGAAGGCTGAGGCAGAAGGATCGCGGCAGTCCAGCAGTTCGAGGCTGCGGTGGCCGGGAGCAGCCACTGCACTCCAATCTGGGCAATGGAGTGAGACTCCAACTCAAAAAAAAAAAAAGTAAATTGGAGAGAGAGAAGGGAGAGAGAAGATTCACTTCCCCAAGGTGGGGGAAGGGGCTAAAGCCAGTAAGCGTGGTGACAGCCATAGCTCAGAGAACACATGGCCACACCGGAGTCTAGCAAGACAATGGCCACTGGTTGCTTGTGGTTGAGTTCTTTTAACCATTCCCCTTAATGGGGGAAGATTATTAAGGTGATTGGGTAGTGGTCTGTTCCTCGTCATCACAAAGGGGCAGGGAAGCACAGATACTGATGTCAGGTGATGGACAGCAGGCAGATGGGTGGTGGGTTAGTCAAAAGATTGCTGCCATGGTGAAGTTTATTCCTGTCACATAGGTCACAAAGGGCAGATTAGGTTAACCCTGGGGGAGGGGTGGGATTCCTGAAAGAGACTTGTTATACATTCGCAATTCACAAACTCAGACATTTGCAACTCACAGACTCCTTGACCAAAGGTGTTATAATATCACTTTTATGACTTTGGCCAGCCAAAGGGTGATCCTTGATCTTTGGCCTTGACAAGGAACCTAAAAGTTTAATAGAGATTATTATGCTAAACCATGAACTGAAAGGTTGGGCTGTCCTGGTCTTGCATCTGATGGAGATTTGCTGAGGGGGATGGGATAGGCTGCTGCTTGTTCTGCAGTAGAAAGTCTGAATGCTTTCTAATGACTGTGCTAAGGCCAAAAGTCTAAACTAAGAATAAGCTAAGTTTTTTCTAGGTTTCTATAGGTACCTTTCATTGGAGAGTTCAGCAAGTATGATGCTGACAAATCAACATGTCAAATGATGAAAATGATGAAAGAAGAATGATTATGGAGATAATTTAGACAATGAGAAGGGTGCTGTTTAGTTTGAGAAGCAATTTCAACAGTGAGAGGGATTGGAGGAGAGTCTGACTCAGAGAAATAAAAAGATAATTGGTAACATGGAAACAAAGGAAGAGTCATAGAAGGCAGCATCTACACGCTGAACTCTCCAATGAAAGGTACCTATAGAAACATAGAAAAACGCTATCATATGTGACTATTAAGCCTTACACAGTACACATGAATCTGTAGCTTGCAATTTTATTCTGGAAAGTGCATTCAATTATAAGCATCATTTACATCAAAATTCTACATCTACTGAACATGCTCAGAAAATTCTGATAAATAAACCTTATCAAATTCTTATTTTACAAAGTTTTATAAGATTATATAATCTATACAACAGCAGTGCAGAAATAGTTAACTTCTCTATATCCTCTTGATAAATGTGTTAAAATGTCAGACACTTTGCCCCTCATACATTTAGTCAAAACAGTTAGGCAAGTGCTTCCTTTTCTTCATTGTTCAGACAATCCCCAATCCTCCTGTTTGCTACACATCTACTTGTTATCTTGTACGGCTATTAAGCCTTACACATAAAATGTATAGCTTGCCGTTTTATGGTATGCCATGGGATTACAGGGAAAATACGAATTGTTAATTCACATTTACAGAGCATGAAGTTCAGCCTGTAGGTATGAATTAGCTTATTTCAACCTAGGAATTTAATATAGGAATAGGGAGGCTAATTTCCAAGAGCTCTCTACAAACTTTATCTCTACAATTGTCAATCTCCAGTAGTCATTCTTTGTTCTCAAGTTATCATATTTTTGAACAACGTTTTATTCTCACTCCCTTTATTTTCTCATTCTGAATAATCTTGAACATTATCTGAGCTTATTTACAATAATAAATGCCTTTGAATATTGTGTTTGTGATTAAAACTGGAAAATCTGTTGGATATTTTATTCTCTATGCCAATGCCAGAATTCTGAACTCCTTAAAAAAAAAGTCTTTGCTAGAAGGAGGGAAAACCTGCACTGAAGGTGCATAGTGAATTACAAAGAATGCTGGCAGAGGCAACAAAAATAACTCTGAAAAGATCTAATTAGCACAGGCCTGGTGGCTCCTGCCTACAATGGCAATTCTGTGGGAGGTCAAGGTGGTAGGGTTGCTTGAGCCCAAAAGTTTTAGTCTAGCCTAGGCAACATTATGAGACCTTGTCTCTACCAAAATAATAATAATAATAATAAATAAATAAATAAATAAATAAAAATTAATTAGCCAGGCTGGAGCCTGGGGAGGAAGAAATTAATTTAATTAAAAAGGAGAGTGGCAGGACTATTTTCTCAAATTAGAAATGGTGAGATAGCATCTATTAAAAAAAAAGTAGAAAAAGATTCATGGCATGAACCTATGCTCATTCATCACTACCAGTTTTGCAATTATCGGCTCTTTAAAATTGGGGAATGACCTAGAAAACATGACATATATTCTGGGTGTGGAATCTTCATTGTGTGGTCATAGAATTTAGTTCCAATAAGCAGCATGAACCAAGAAGCCAGCGTATCTTTACAGAACATTTTTCTGCTTGGCTTTTTAAGAATTCAGCTTAGCAGTGATATTAGAGGCCTTTTGTTATTCTAGTTTACTACGTGTCCAGGGGAGGGAGGGGGTGGGAGACACAGAAACACACTGTAATGACACCAGGTTTTGTCAGCCTTGATGGTTTTCAAAGAAGTTAGGGACATTTTTATCACCAGGGCATTCTGTGTATGGTGGCTGGCTTGTGTGGCTGATGTCATGGGGATGAAAGTATTCACCATGACAATTGTGAAATAGGAAAGATATATTAAAGGGAAGATGCTTTGTGAAGAATGCAATGGGCAGAGCTGCAGAAAGTGTTTGCTGCCTGCTGTCTGAAAAGAGGCAGAGGTTAAATAGAAGTATTTATAAGACTGTATCAGGGTTCAGTGTGTGTTGGGGAAATTGTCCACAGGGGAAATTTGCAAAAGGAGATTGTCAGAGATTTGTGAAGTAGCTGACTGATTGTGGTGTTTTGTTTCTTTAAGTGATGCTTAATTCAGGGCAGCAGTTAACTAGAAAGAAATGGTTAACTACTTTTTGCTTACTGCAAATGTTTTACAGCTGGTTAACCTGCTTTCCCAGCTCTTGTTGTTATCAGTAATAAGCTTCTTTGCAACATTTGTAAAATCTCATCCTGAGATTTCTTTCTGCAATATAATTTACCCAGTGGATACTGGTCTAACCAGGCCTCATATTTTTCTGCAGGGCAGTGGTGATGTAGCCCCCTTGATGTGGTCTCAGCTCCTGTAGAAAATGGTGTTTTCAAGAAAGGACATCTGAAAGGAAGAGACTCAATTATAAAATCTGGAAGGATGAATCACCATTCTGTATAGTCTCTGTTTGCTAAAATCATCATCTAAACCTTCTTAGTAATTTGAATGGCTATCAGCTTTTATTAGTAGTATGTTCAGTCACCAATATCCAAATCATGCCTCCTTGTCCTAAATATATTTGATTAAATTTCCTAGAAATCCCTCCATGTGTTATTTAAGGATCTCCCGTGTATTACATAAGCAGAAAGTGGAAACATTAGTAGAAAGGAAATCAGTTACAAATATATTAATTGAAACTATGAAAACTTTAAAAGTAGATTTTCTAAGTGATAACTTTTTGTTTTAGCCCCTTTGTCATTCGGTGAGAAACCGCTCTTTTTAAATATATCTGTGCCTTTTATAAACTTTTCCAATTTGTATTCATTCATTCATTTAAAAAAATTTTTCACAGTTGTTCATCAAGCACTTACTATTTTCTTTACACTGTAGAGACTGACCCCTACCTTCATAGGCACTTGGTGGGGATTATAATCATTAATTTATTGATTGTGTAAATGTTAATATGCAGTTGTGACAATTGTGAAGATAAAAGAAGTTCATTGAGAACTTCTGCCTAATAGGATGGTCATATAAAAATTAACTCAAATTAGAGGAATTTAGAAGTTAACTAGAGAAGTATATGTATAAATTTAGAAAACATCACATGAAACAATTTAAAACCTTGGGAAGAGAGGAAACTTTTTGAATAATTATGCCATTCATGAAGATCACATCAGAACAGAGAGATGAAAAAGACAAGGTAGAGATGAGCTGATAAGAAGAATAAGGCAATCTTAAAATTTCATATATAATCTATACTCTTCTACTCAGTATGTTACCATGTTGTTTTGCATTTTAAAATATCTATTTCGTTGAAATTCAGGGATGACATTTTATCCACTCACATATGTATTCTTTGTGTAATTAAATATATGTGTGTATAAAGTCTGCTTAAATACACACAGACATTTAAGCAGATTTTATAGAGTGAAATTAATAACATTGTGTGACTTTGTTTTGCCAAAAATTGACGACATATTTCACATTCAGAAAAGAAGCTATTGTGAATAGAATTTGCAACCTCCATTTGGATTCAGTTGAATTTTGCTTTAATAATAAATTGTGTGTAGAAGTATTAATGATAAAATTTTATTTGTCAGTGAAATGGGGCATTTTTATTATGGCATAATCTGAAACCACTAAAGATTGCAGTTATTATACTTTATATTGTGTCTACAATCATGCACATTTTACTGCTATCTCAATGTCTCAATGCCTATAAAGGTAGAAAATAACTTTGAACTTCATGATTTCCTTTACTAAATAGATGTTTTCTGTATTTCTGTTTTAGCATTGTGAAGAAATACTGCATAAAAATTATTGTTAGATATACTAGATGGTAAATTATTTATTCTTCAGGCAAACTTTGCCTTTTTTAAATCATTCAACAAGTTTTCAATAATTTATTTTTCTGTTTGTAAATCTATTTGTACCATTTTGCTTGTGTGTTTGATGTTTTTTGTATTATAATTACTTGATTTCTCCACCATCTCTATCTCTCAACTTTCTCCCATACTTATCTAATGTCACCTAGACGATGGAGAATTTTCCAGGCACTACACCTGGCAATCATTTGTCTCTCTTTTAAACCCCAAAACATTTTAGTTTCTATCACTATACATATTTTATGCCATCATGTAGTCTTTGTATTTATTTTTTATACTTCATTAAAAAATAGGTTATTTGAAATTGTCAACTCTAATATTAAAAGGGCCTAAGAGAGTGTTTTGTAGCAGATGTTAAATGCATATTTACTGAATAAAATATGGAACCATAGTCTACAACTCAATACAGAATGCATTTTATTAAAGCACTGTAATATGTAAACAAATTAAATATAAATAAAATATATGCAATGCACTCTACAAATACTAGGAAGAGAGAGACAGATAGTTTTTTTAGTATTTTTTATTTTTATGTATGTATTTATTTATTTATTTTGAGTCAAGAGTCTCACTCCGTTGCCTAGGTTGGAGGGCAGTGGCAGGATCACGGCTTACTGCTACCTTGACCTGCTAGGCTCAGATGATTCTTCAGACTCAGCCTCCCAAGCAGCTGGGATTACAGGTGCACACCACTACACCTGAATAATTTAAAAATTATTTGTAGAGATGAAGTATTACTATGTTGCCTAGGCTTGTCTCAAACTTCTGGGCTCAATCAATTCTGCTGTCTTGGCCTGCCAAAATGCTAGAATTACAGGCATAAGCCTCCATGTCTGACTGTTTTTGAGTACTGACACAAGAAAGCATCCCAATGGGTAGAAGATATAAAGGTATTTTGTATAAGACAAATGTCAGAAGCAAACATAAGGAAATAAATAAGCATATAATCCAGAGAAAAGGAAATGAAAGCTGCCTTGATAAAATTGAGGCATAAATATTTAAGCAAGTGAAAAACATCTGGAGTTATGAGGGCATTCCATTATCCCTATATGCTGGGTCCATAGCATTTTTTCTAGAACACTATAGAAAGAATGCAATATAGAAACAGCATGACTGTTTTTCTTTTTTTTTTTTTTTTCAGCTCTGCATAGCTTAAGCCCATATTCAAGAGATTAAGAATATGTTCCCTAAATATTGTTAAATGCGTAAGTTAGAAAAAATGTTTCCCCATACATGTAAGGGTTGCCAGAAATCTCACAATCTCATTGTGTTCTCAAGGTAACTCTGTGTGTATGTGTATGTGTATGCCTCTGGGGTGGGGGGTGGGGGTTCTGATAGGATATTTTAAGAAAAAGAAGTGAAAATCACAAAATGCAGAAACAAACATTTTACTTAATGAACTTTTACATTACTACAAAAACAAGCAAAATAAATCTTTGCAAAGACATCATCATGCGTTTTATTGGTTACATATTATTGCTTTATACTACACTGAGGTATTATTTTGATGATGAATGAAATTATGTAAAAAAGATAATAAAACAAGGGCTTAGCCAATAGTATATTTAAATTTTATAACTATCACTAGAGAAAGGTAATGTCAGTGTAACCATTTACTAAATAAATTTTAAAAATCAAATATAGCTAAAGGACCAAGAATACCAAGCACGCATGGAAAATCAAGACCTTCTAGATGTATCAGAGTATTTACTTAGTTAAAGAGAGTCTTCTAAACCACTTTGGAAACATCGAAGGTTATTGATGAGAGCAAGAGATGTGGTGAGTGAAGCAAAGATGACTTGAGTTTAGAAGCCTAAGAGATAAGCAAGTTGATCAATAATGAATCAAGCGAGGTGCCAGCAAATTTGAAGAGTTACAGTGGTTTAGTCAGATGCTATTGGAATCCATCAAAAACTAATCCAGTAGAACCAGCTCCAAGCACTACTAAAACTTGGATAGCCTTTAGAAGTAAGTGCCCGCCTTTACTGCTAAATTTAGCACATTCACTTATATAGATTTAATGAGGCAGCACCCCCATCTAAAGGATAAAGATTAAGATTAATACAACAATGATGAATTACTCTTAAGCATTTTAATAAAACAACCTTAGGCCAGTGTGTCTTAAACTAAGATATAGGGGAACCTGGTAGTTAGCAGATATCTACTTAGGTGAAGCAAGTTCACTTTAAGAATTTTTAAACTGGAAATTAGCATTGCAATAAAATTTAAGTGTACAATATTCTAAATCATTTTGTGCTACAATATTTTATATGTTACCCAAATTGTCTTGAGTCCATTTGCTTTCAGATTTTAAGATTTTGCTGTGCACAATCTTATAGAGGGAACCTCTTAAAATTTTAATGCAATGGTCCTCAAATGGGGGCTCATAAGCCCCTGAAAATCTATCAACATAATTTTGGAAGTTCATAATTTTTCAAGCTTGAGAAACAACCTGTTGGATCAACTTTTTGAAAAATGGCATAGAATCTGCTAAAATACTACAGAACTTGATACTTCAAGAATAATCATTAAAAGCTGCCTGGGGTCTGTTCTGTGAAAATATTTAGTCCCCTCAAAACAATTAAGCTTGCCAAGTGCAAGGAAGTTTCTCTACTGACATTGGAATAAATGCCAAAACACAGGAATAGGAAACCTGGCTAGAATCTAAGCACATGTAATAATTATCTTCAGGAACAAGATCATATTTGTGGTGAGATATGCCCATTTTTTTATGCATACTTCTCAAACATCTTTCAGCATCCCAGCCTCCAGGCTTTCTTTCTAATTGTCCAATACTTTACCTGTCTAATAATTATGGACATTAAAAATTCCTCCTCTTCCAGGAAGCATACCCTAACAAACCCAAAACCATCACCACAAAGTTATTTCTTTCTCCTTTTTAATTTAATGTAATGTGTGTGCATAATAATGAGTCCACAAAAGGGGGGAAAGCATAATGCTATTTAGGAATATTTTAAAATTAGTATACATCTGGAATATATTCTGATAATTTCTATGGTAGACTCTGATATAAGTCCTAGAGCAATTACTAAGGAAATAGCATAAATATATAGTTTTAAAATCATAAAATGAATTAAATTATTCATTAGAAATAATGAAAGTAGTCATATAGGGGAAAAGTAAAAAAATTATATAGAGGGAGAAAAAAAGACAAGATGCATACAGGAAACAAAAAGCAAAGTGGCAGATATAAATCTAGCTCTGTCAATAATAACATTAATTATGAATAGATTAAAGATTCAGTCAAAGGTGGTATGACTTATTATATGCCTGACTTTTTAAGAAAGATAAATATGTGCTGCTTACATCATATAACTTTGTAGTCAGGTATACAAGCAGATTCAAGTAAAATAATGGAAAGGTGGTTCAAACAGCAACCACAGGAAGTTGGAGTAACTATACATGATCAGATAAAATAGCCCTCAAAGGAAAAAAAAAAGTTACTAGAGACAAAGAGGCATATTTTATGACGAAGAAAGGGTCTATCTATAAGAAATGAAGAAGAATAATAAAGATATATGAACTTATCCATGGAGTACCAAAAAAAGTAAAGCAAGAATGAAAAAATTAAGACAAAAATAGACAGTCTAGCAATAATAGTTGGACTTAAGTACTCCACTTTCAATAATAGATAAACTAGAAATAAAACAAAGCAAAACAAAAAAAGAATATGTGACATGCCCTATAAACTAACTGGAACTAGAGGACATGTATAGAACTCTTCATCAAACAAGAGCAGATTACAAATTTTTCTTAATTGTGCATACACCATTATTCAAGATGGACCATATATTACGACATAAAACAAAGGATATTGACAGACCACAATAGAACAATAACAAAAATCAGTGGCAAAAAGTAATTTGGAAAATTTGCAAATATATAAAAATAAAACAGCATACTCCAGAATAATTAAGAAATTAGAAATATCACAAAGATAATTTAAAAAATGCTTCCAGTAGAAAAAAAATGGGCACAATATGTCAAAACTTATGAGAGGCAGCTAGAGCAGTGCTTATGTGGAACTTTAAAGGTGGTTATAGCTGTAAACACCTAATTAAAAAAATGATAGATCTCAAATCAATAATATAATTTCTCATGTTAAGAAACTAGAAAACTATTCAGTAAATGGTGCTGGGAAAACTGGTTGACCACATGCAGAAGATTAAAACAAGACCTCTACCCATCACCACATACAAAAATCAGCTCTAAATGGATTAAAGAGCTAAACGTAAAACCTCAAACTAAAAGAACCTTAGAAAGTGCAGGAGACACCCTTATGGAAATTGGAACTGGCAACCAATTCCTGATGAAAAACCCAAGTGCCCATGCCACAAGTAATAAGATAGACAAATGGGACCTCATCAAACTGACAAGCTTCTGCGAAGTCAAAGAAACCACCAAGAGAGCAAGGAGACAACCCACAGACTGGGAAAAAATATTTGCCAACTGTATGTCTAACAAAGGCCTAACATCTAGGATCTACAAGGAATGCAAATGTGCTGAAAAGAAAAAGACAAACAACCTCGTTACAAAGTGTGCAAAAGATATGAATAGACACTTCTTGAAGGAAGACATATGAGTGGCCAACAGATACATGAAAAAGTGCTCAGCCACACTAGTCATCAAAAAATGACAAATCAAAACCACACTGAGATACCATCTAACTCTAGTCAAGACGGCCATCATCAATAACTCAAAAAACAACAGACGCTGGAAAGTATGCAGGGAAAAAAAAGAACACTTCTACATTGTTGGTGGGAGTGTAAACTAATACAACCTCTGTGGAAAACAGTTTGGTGCTTCCTAAAAGATCTAAAAATCGACCTTCCATACAACTTAGCAATCCTTCTGGGAATATACTCGAAGTAACACAAATCACTCTAAGAAAAAGATACCTGTATGCATATGTTTATTGCAGCATTGTTCACAATAGCCAAAACACGGAACCAACTGTACTGCCCATCAAAAAAGGACTGGATAAAAAACTGTGGTACATATACATGATGGAATATTACACATCTATAACGAAGGACAAAATTATGAACTTCACAGCAACTTGTATGGACTCTGAGTCTATAATACTGAGTTATTTATCACAGAAACAAAGAACTGAATATCACATGCTCTCACTCATAAGCAGACCTTGGACAATAATCGTAATACTATAAGAAAAGTATTGGCAGTAGTGGGAAACTGCAGATGTGGGAGTTGGGAAGTGGGATTGGCAGTAGTGGGAATCTGCTAGGGAAGTGGGGGACACACCTCATCAACAAGGGTACCTGCATAATGAACAATTGTATACCTAACCCTGAATTGTACCCTACATCGTTAAAATAGAAAATTTTAAAAAATAAAGCTAAAAATAAACTAGAAAAAGAAGAACAAACTAAGCACAAATAAAACAGAAAGAGAAACATAAAAATTAGAGAAAAAATACAATAAATACAGAATAAAAAAGCAATAGAGAACATAAATGCTACCAACATTTGGTCTTTGGAAAGATCATCACAATTGACAAGTCTTTAGCTCGATTGACCAAGAAAAAATAGAAAGCTACACTGCAAAAATTAAGAATAAAAGAAGAAATATTTTGATCAGGCACAGTGGCTCACACCTCTAATTCCAGCACTATGAGTCTGAGGGGACTGACTCTCAAAGTCCTAGTTCAGCCCAGGAGTTTGAGACCAGCCTAGACAACATAGCAAGACCCCATCTTTACAAAAAAAAAAAAAGCCATGTATGGTGGCATGTGCCTATAGTCCCAACTACTCAGTAGGCTAAAGCAGAAGTCCCAACTACTCAGTAGGCTAAACCAGAATCCAGGAGGTCTAGGCTTTGGAGAGCTGTAATTTTGTCACCAATCACAGAGTGAGACCCAAATTATAACAAAACAAAAACAAACAAAAACTAATAACAAACAACAGCAGCAAACACAAAATGAAAAAGCCCAGGAATATATGCCTTGGGTGACAAATTCTATCCTATTGAACATTTAAAGAACAATAAAATAGCATTTCTCCACAAATGCTTCCAAAAATAGAATAGGGGTTGTTTCACAATTCAGTTTAAGAGATCATTATACCCTGACACCAATACCAAAGATAGTGCAAGAAAAGAAAACCACAGGCCAATATTTCTTATAAATATATACACAAAATTCTCAAAAGTTAGTACTTCAAGCACATATATAAATACATATGTAAAAGGCTAATGTCATGATCCCGTGAGATCTATTCCAGAAATGCAAGTTCAGTTTAGCATTTTGAAATCGATTAATGTCATATACCATAGAAATATGGAGAAAAAATCATGATCATGTTAATAGATGAAGAAAAAAGTCCTTGATGAAATCCAACATTCTTTCATGATAAAAATCCTCAGCAAACTTAGATTTAAAAAGTATGAAAACACACTCTTAGCAGTATGCCTAATAATAAAATACTTTCTCCCTAAGATCTCGATTAATGGGAGAATATCCATTATTGTCACTTCGTTTCTCATTGTACTGAAGATTCTTGCATGACAATTTGGAAAAAATAATAATAAAATAAAATAAAAGTGATCCAGGTTAGGAGAGTTGGAGATTAATAGATGATACAGTCTTGCATAAAAAAATCCTAGTGAATTTGCTATTAACCTATTAGAATTTGTAATCAGATTTAATGGAGTTACAGGATATCAAATTAATATGCTTACATCAATTATGGTCCTATACACTAAATAAATAATCTGAAAATAAAATTAAGAAAAAATATTTTAAATAACATCAAGATAATGAAATTGTAAAGAATAAATTTAACAACAGATGTACAAAATTTGTACTCTGGAAACTACAAACTATTGTTGAAATAAACAGAATCTCAGTAGATGGAAATATATCCTATGTTTAGTCATTGGAAGACTTAATATTGTTAAAATTGTGATGCTACACAAATTGACCTACATTCAACATAATTCCTCTTAGAATTCCAGTTGACTTATTTAAGAAACTTACAACTCAACCCTAAAATTTATATGGAAACTCAAGGGACTCAGAAGAGTCCCTCCCCAGTAAAAAAGTAGTATAATAGAAGAATAAATATGAACAAGTCAACCTTCTCAATTCCAATACTTATCAAAAAGCAACAATAATTAAAAGAATGTAGTACTGGCATAAGAATAAATCAATGGAATCAAATTGACAGTCTTGAAATAAACTTATATATCAATGGTCAATTTTCAATAAGATGTCAAGAGCATTTAGTGAAGGAGAACAGTCATTTCAACAAATGGTTCTGGGCAACTGGTTATCCATACTGAAAAAAAAAAAGAAAGAATATGCATTTTTACTTCACATCATATACAAAAGGTAACTGAAAATGAACTGAAGACCTAAATGTAGAAGGGAAAACTATAAAATACTTTGAAGAAAAAATATATGAATATGTCTTTAAGACCTAAGATTTAGTAGTGACTTTTAAGATATTACACACAAACTATAAGATACCATATTAAAAAAATACTTAAACTGGATTTTATAAAAATTGAAAAGTTTTTAAAATTCAAATGATATTATCAATGCAGTCAAAATTCAATGTACTGGATTGAAAAAAATATTTGTGAATCATGTATCTATAAGAGTCTTATATGCAGAATATACTTAAAAATGCAACTCAAAAATAAAAAGAAAAATAATCCAGTTTGAAAATGGGCAAAATATCTGGACAGATATTTCTCTAAAGAAGATACTAAGACCTATGAAAATATTCTCTACATCATTAGTTATCAAGGAAATGAAAATCCAAATCACCCTTCACATTTGCTAGGCTAGTGGTCTGGGCAAGGATATGGAGAAACAAAACCCTAATATTCTGCTAGTGGTAATGGAAAAGTATACAGCCACTGTGAAAATCAGTCTTTCAGCACCTCAAAGATTAAAAATGAACTTCATACATGATTCAGTAATTCCCTTTTTACCTGTGTACCCAAAATGCATGAAAACAGATACTCACATAAAAACTTATGCAAGTATGTTCGTAAAACATTACTCACAGTCGTCAAAAAGTAGTCAAAATGTTCAACTGATATTTGGGAAAAATATGTGTATGTACTGGAATATTATTCAGGCATTAAGAAGAAATGGAATATTGATACATGCTAAAACATAGAATAACCTGGGAAAGTATAGTTACATGAAAACCAATCACAAAATACTGAATATTATATGATTAATTTTTTATTAAAAATCTAAAATAGAAAAACAGAACGTAGATTATTGATTGCCTAGGGCTAAGTGTGGTGAATATATTGATACGTGATAACTAAAGTATACATGATTGCTTTTAAGGACAATAAAAGTGTTCTAAAAATGATTGTGGTAATGGTTGCACAACTCTGTCTTATACTAAAAACTACTAAATAATACAGCTTAAATAAATACATTGCATGATATGTAAGTTATATTTCAGTAAAACTATTGAAATGTAAATGCTTTCTGCCCTTGAGAACATTCTTTTCCTCAGTATGACCTTTGCCAATATATTGATCATCAAAAATATTGACTGAGCTAAGGCACTAGAATAAATATACTACTTAAGACATATGTCTCAATATAAAAACTATAACCTGGGTTAAGGTTAGAGAATTTAACAAGACTAAATTTTATAAAGAATATTTACTGAAGACATTTTATGGAGGTAACATTTCTCTTCCACTATGAAAATAACTTCATATGTCATCTTCACAATTTTTATTATTTTGTCTTTTTAGTTATTTTTAATTTTTAAAATTTTTTTGTTTTAAAGATGTGGAGTACAATTCAGGGTTAAATATATGAATGTTCATTATGCAGGTACACTTGTTAATGAGGTTTCCCCCCACCCCCGGCAGTTTCCCACTATTGCCAATCCCACCCAATCTTTATTATTTTGTGCTTGACCAAATCTCCAATGCAATGTTCACTAACATGAATATGAGCTCAAATAGCATCTTTGAATCATCATTGACTGAAATGAACGTTGGGGGCAAAAAATCAGTTGTTCGATCATCTTGTTAATTGGCTTGGTTGTTTCGGTGCTCTATCTGACTGGTTCTAAGCGCAGTTAAAATAGATGAAGATGAAATATACTTATAAGACTTGCCAAACAAAAAGCCTCTATCACTCAAGCAATGGCTACCTTCATGAATGCTATCCATTGCCAAGGCATATTGAGTTTATTTTTCTCTCCTTCACACTAAAAGCACACCTTCCAAAATACTATCACGTCGGTATTTGATGACTTTACCTCACAGGCAATGCTGATTCTGGCTTCAAAATTTCATGTGACTTGATATTGATAAGATAAAAGCATGCTGACCACAGAATGAAGTGCTAGCTGGAGCCCATATTTGTGTGCATTTTTTGATAACCATTGTCTCTACCAGACTGAAAGATTTCTTGTACAAAATTAGGTTACACAACCTGTAGAAGCTTTTTTTTCCATTTTATGTTTGGAACTATTATGATTATTCCTAAAGATTTGCATTAAAAGTCTGTTTTTCCAATTAAAAGAAGGTTTACAAACGTTGGCATTTCTTTTTCTTGAACCACAATCAGCATCTCATCCTCACCCTGGTTCTTCACATGGGAAAGAAGAATCAATTCCTGCAGTTTCTGGATAATATATCTGCCTCAGCTTTTCAATATTTCAGTGATCCTCATCACTCTCAAATCTTTTTTTGAGCTAAAACATTTACAAGAGCTGCTCCTTGTATGTGAATTTACTAGACAAATACCATGCAATGAAATCAAGTTTTCTTAGAGTAAATAGCTGATTGCTTTTATTTCTATTTCTAACAAATGTTGTATCTCTCTCCAAAAGATACCATATTAGTAGGCAGAGACCAGCATCCTATTTCTTTTAGAGTTTCAAAAAAAATAAATCTAAATAAATCTAATACATGACTATGAATGGTAAATCTAATTTATGGTTATAAATGGTAACAATTTATTAAAAATTATTTTAGTCTACTCCATGATAACCACAGACCATGGACTTCACCTCAGACTTCAAAGACGTACATGAGAGTTTGGAATAATTATTAATAAAAATGTTTACTCATGCCAATGTAGCTCATTTCATTACACAATTTATTACTGATACTGGGGCACTGTTAAACATTAATACATCTCTGATGATAGGGTAAGAGGACAATTCCCAATTTGTTATTCTGTTGCATCCTATGTATAGTATGCAGTGTTCCATGAAAGCAGAAAGTTTGTATAGCCAAAGTCATTCATAGTACATGGCATACAAGAACTTTAAGGTTCACATTCCTATGTCAAAGTTGGCAGATACCTAAACGCTATTTACCATTATTGAAATTTATGAAGAAGTTTTCTCTTTCTTCCAGAGGTATTTAAAGTTATATTCTAATAAAAAAGAATAGTGACTAAATTATAATAAAATGTTGAACTGCGAGCTTGAAATTTATATATATTTTTTCCCATACATATATATGTATATATGTAATTTTTTTTTTTTTTTTTTTTTTTAGTTGGGGTAAAACTATTTCGCCCCGCATGGAGTGCAGTGGCAAATCCCGGCCACCGCAACCTCGACCTGCTGGGCTCCGGTGATCCTTCCGCCTCAGCCTTCCAAGTAGCTGGAACTACAGGCGCGTGCTACCACGCCCGGCTAATTTTTTGATTTATTGTAGAGATGAGGTCTTGCTTGCCCAGGCGGGTCTCGA
>CAUYQG010025529.1:0-23689 GCA_963574415.1 Tarsius wallacei
CTGAAACCCACAGGCCATAAGAGATAAGATAGACAAGTGGGACCTCATTAAACTGACAAGCTTCTGCAAAGCCAAAGAAACCATCAAGAGAGCAGGGAGACAGCCTACAGACTGGGAAAAAGTATTTGCCAACTCCAGGTCTGACAGAGGCTTAGCATCTTGGATCTACAAGGAACTCAAACGTGCTGAATAGAAAAAACAAACAATCCCATTATAAAATTGGCAAAAGATATGAACAGACACTTCTCAAAGGAAGATATCTGAGCAGCCAACAGACACATGAAGAAATGTTCAACCTCACTAATCATCAGGGAGATGCAAATCAAAACCACTCTGAGATACCACCTAACTTCAGTCAGAATGGCAATTATCCATAACTCAAAAAATAACAGTTGCTGGAGAGGGTGTGGTGAAAAGGGAACTCTTCTACACTGTTGGTGGGAGTGTAAACTAGTGCAACCTCTGTGCAAAGCAGTGTGGCGATTCCTCAAAGCTCTAAATATCAACCTCCTATATGACCCTCAATCCCCCTACTGGGAATATACCCTGAAGAACTCAAATCACTCTATAAAAAAGATACCTGCACACATATGTTTGTCGCATCATTGTTCACAATAGTAAGAACCTGGAAGCAACCATGCTGTCCATCAAAAGAGGACTGGATTAAAAAACTGTAGTACATATACACAATGGAATACTACGCAGCCATGAAAAAGAACAAAATCATGAACATTGCAGCAACCTGGATGGAACTAGAGTCTATAATACTAAGTGACCTCTCACAGAAACAAAGAACTGAGTATCACATGTTCTCACTCATAGCGTGGACCTTGATCATCCAATGTATTACCATAAGAAATGACTGACAGTGGTGGGAAATTATGGGCAGGAGGGGCAGGGAGATGGGATTAATGGTAGTAAATGTCTGTCTGGGGATGGGGAGACACCTCTCATCAACAAGTATGCCTGAACGAAGCATATTTGTATACCTAACCTTTAACTGTACCCCACAATATCATAATAAAAAATATTGAATATAAAAAAAAGAAATTAATCCTTTTTTAGGGTTCCATATTTATTCCATATATATACCCTTCCATATATATATATAGAGAGAGAGAGAGAGAGAGAAAGAGAGAGAGAGAGGAAGAGATAGAGATCTCACATGTTCTTTATCCATTTACTTGTCAAAGGACTTTTTTGATGTTTCCATAGATTTGCTACTGTGAATAAAGCTGCAGGGAGAATAGAATTGTAACTATCTATTTGAGACCATGATTGCAATTCTTTTGGGTATGTTTCCTGAAGTGGGATTGCTAGATTATGTAGTGCTTCTGTTTTTTAAAATTTCTGAGAAACCTTCATAGTGTTTTCCGTAATGGGTGCATCATTTTATATTCCCACTAAAAGTGTACAAGAATTCTCTTCTCTCTACTTCCTCACCAACACTTGTTTTTCCCCCCTTTTTAATAATAGAGATCCTAACAGGTGTGAGGTTATATCTCATTGTGATTTTTATTTGCAATTCCCTGATGATTAATGATGTTGAACACTTTGTCATATACCTAATGGTTATTTGTAAATCTTCTTTGAAGAAATGTCCATTAAGGTATTTTATCCTTTTTTAAAGTTGTAATTGACAGATAAAAGTTTTACATGTTTAAGTATGATGTGAGGTTTTGATACATGTAAAAAGTTTATAATGATTAAATCAGGGAAATTAATATATCAATCACCTTAAAAATTATCTTCTCTTTATGATGAGAATATTAAAAAAATCTCTTCTAGTTCTTTTGAAATATACATTATTGTTAAGTCATCCTACTAGGCAATAAAGCACAAGAACTTATTTCTACTATCAACTGTGCTTTGTACCCATTGATCAATATGTCATCATCCTTCCCTAATCTTGCTCCTCCCCCATCCTCTGGTAATCACTATTCTAATCTCTACTTCCATGAGAATGACGTTTCAGTTTCCACATGAGACCATGAGGAATTTCTTTTCCTGTGCCTTTTTGCTCATTTTAAAATTGGGTTATTATTAGTATTACTTTTTTTTGCTATTTAGGTTTTTCCTATATATTTTGGAAGCTAACTCTTTATCTGATTTGAGATTTGCAAATATTTTCTCCATTTTTATGTTGCTTTTTACTCCATTAATTGTTTCCATTGCTATGCCAAAGCTTTTCATAGTTTGATATAATCCCACTGCCAATTTTTACTTTTGTTTCATGTGCTTTTAGTGAAATATTCAAGAATTTATTGCAAAGATGAATATCAAGAAGATCTTCCCCTATGTTTCCCTCCAGGAATTTTACAGTTACAAGTCTTACGTTTGTCTTTCATGTTTTTTTGAGTTCATTTATCTGCATATTTTATGATTAGGGTCTAGTTTTATTCTTTTGCATGTGAATATCCAGTTTTACAAACATCATTTATTGAAAAGACTATACTTTTTCCACCGTGCATTCTTGATATCTTATCAAAGATTAGTTGACCATACATGCCATACATGTGTGAGTTTATTTCTGGGCTCTTTAATATGTTTTATTGGTTTATATGTCTGTCTTAGTCCAGTGTCATACTGTTTTTTTAATTTTTAAAAAATTTATTTTTAAAATGTGGGGTACGATTCAGGGTTAGGTATACAAATGGTCATTATGCAGGTACCATTGTTGATGAGGTATACCCCCCTGTCTCCCCTGGCAGTTTCCCACTACTGCCAATCCCTTTCTTATAGTATTAAGATAATTGTTCAAGGTCTGCTTATGAGTGAGAATATGTGGTACTCAGTTATTTGTTTCTGTGATAGATCATTGAGTATTATAGATTCTAAGTCCATCCAAGTTGCTGTGAAGTTCAAAATTTTGTCCTTCTTTATGGCTGCATAATATTCTATCATGTATATGTACCATATTTTTTACCTAGTCCTCTTTGAATGGACTGCACGTTAGGTCCAATGTTTTTGCTATTGTGAATAATGCTGCAATAAATATGCATGTGCAGTTATATTTTTCTTAGAATGATTTTAGTTCCTCCAGGTATATTCCCAGAAAGGGGATTGCTGGGACATCTGGAAGGTCGATTTTTAGATCTTTTAGGAAACGCCACACTGTTTTCCACAGAGGCTGCACTAGTTTACACTACCACCAGCAGTGTAGAAGTGTTCCCTTTTCCCCACAGTCTCTCCAGTATCAGTTGTTTTTGAGTTATTGATGATGGCCATCCTGTCTGGAGTTAGGTGGTATCTCAGTGTGGTTTTAATTTTCATTCCTTTGATAATTAGTGAGGCTGAGAATTTTTTAATGCATCTTTTGGTTGTTCATATGTTTTCTTTGAGAAATATTTATTCACATTTTTTGTCACTTTGTAATAGTGTTGTTTGTTTTTTTCTTTTTGGCATGTTTGAGTTCCTTGTAGATCCTAGATGTTAGACCTTTGTCAGACATACAGTTGGCAGATATTTTTTCCCATTCTGTTGGCTGTCTCCCCACTGTCTTGATGATTTATTTTGCTTTGCAGAAGCTTTTCAGTTTGATGAGGTTCCACTTGTTATCTTATCTCTTATGGCATTGGCATTTGGAGTTTTGATCAGGAATTGGTTGCCAGTTCCAATTTCCAAAAGGATGTCTCCTGCATTTTCTTAGGTTCTTATAGTTTGAAGTTTTACATTTAGGTCTTTGATCCACTTAGGAGTATGGCGATAAGTAGAGATCTTGTTTTAATCTTCTGCATGTGGTCAGCCAGTTTTCCTAGCACCATTTACTGAATAGATTTTCCTCTCCCCAGTTCATACTGTTTTAATTACTATAGCTACATTTGGAATTAATGAGGATAACATTGAACATATAAATTGCTTTAGTTAGTATGAATATTTAAAATATTAATTCTTTCAACGCATGGACAAGAAATATCTTTTCATTTACTTGTGTCTTTTTACAATTTTCATCAATGTGTTTTAAGTTTTGGTATACAAGAATTTTTGCTGCAATTTTACTGAATTCATTTTTTTTTTAGTTTTAATTAATTATTTGTGTAGTCTTTATGGTTTGCTATGTATAAGATCATGTCATCTGCATACAGAGATAATTCTACTTCTTCCTTCCCAATTTGGTTGCTTTTTCTTTTCCTTGCCTAATTGCTCTGACTAGAAATTTTAATTCTCTGTTGAATACAATTGACAAAAATGGCATTGTTGTCCTGTTCCGGGTCTTAGGGGAAAAAAAATTTTCACCATCGAATATTATAATACTTGTGAACTTGTTGCATGAGATCTTTACCATGTTGAGATACATTCCTTTTATACCTAGTTTGTTGGGCATTTTTATCATAAAAAGGGTGTTGAATTTGGTCAAGTGATTGTTTTGCATATGCTAAGGTGATCATGTGATTTTTATCCTTTGTTATGTTAATGTGATATATTACATTTATTGACTTGCATGTATTAAACCATTCTTATATCCAAGGAATAAATTTCACTTGCTCATGGTGTCTGAGCATTTTAATGTACCATTGAATTCTGTTTGCTAGTCTCTTGTTAAGGATTTTTGCCTGTATTGATCATCAGGGATACTGGTCTGACATTTTCTTTTTTGCATTTTGTCATTGTCTGACTTTGTTGGCCTGGTCTCATAAAATAAGTATGGAAGTGTTTTCTCAGTTTTTTGAAAGAATTTGGAATGATTGGCCATTATTTCCTATTTAAATATTTGGTTGAACTCATCAATGAAAGCACCTTGCCCTGGGCTTTTCTTTGCTAAAGTGTTTTTGAATAACAATTCATTATTCTTACTCATTATTGGTCTGCTCGGAATTTTTGTTTTTCCATCATTCAATCTTGGTAGTATGTATGTTTCCAGAAATTTATTGATTTATTTTTAGATTATCTAATTTGTTGATGTACAACTGTTCATAGTAGTATTTTATTACCCTTTTTGTTCTGTGGAGCCAGTTTAAATGTCTTTTCTTTCATCTATAATTCTAGTCATTTGAATCTTCTCTCTCTTTTTTGTACACTAGCTAAAGGTTTGTCAATGTTGTTTATTTAGATTTTTTAGTCTCTGTTTCATTTATTTTTGTTCTAAGCTTTGTTATTGCCTTTCTTCTGTTAACTCTGAGCTTAGTTTGTTATTTTTTTCTAGTTTCTTGAAGTGTAAGTTAGTTTACTGAATGTCTTATTTTTTTAATGTGGGTGTTTGTTATTGATTCTTCTCCTTTAGTCAAGTATGCTTTGAAGTTATTTATTGAATTTTTCAGTTTAATTTTTATATTTTTCAGGTGAATAATTTTGTTTTTTTAATGGTTTTTATGTTTTTGTTGATAGTCTTATTTTTCCCATGCGTTGTTTTTCCTGATTCGTTATGCTCTTTTTATGCATTCTCTTTTAGCTCACTGAGGTTTGTTTGTTTGTTTTTGTCATGGTTTCACTCTACTGCCCAGTCTGGAGTGTAGTGGCATGAAATTGGCTTACTGCAGCCTCCAAATCCTGAGTTCAAATGGTCCTCCTACATCAGCCTTTCTAGTAGCTTGTACTACTGGTGTGTGCCATCACACTGTCTTAATTTTTATTTTATTTTTTTTAGAGACAAGATCTCGCTATATTTTCCAGATGGTCTTGAACGCCTGTATTTTCTTTAAAATAATTATTTTCTTTTTTTTATTTTAAAGATGTGGGGTATATGCCAGGATTAGATACATAAGTGGTCTACATACAGGTGAAGATAACTATTTTCAATTTGTCCAACTATTCATAAATCTTCATTTCTTTAGGGTCAATTATTGGAGGGTTTTTTATTTTTGGTAGTTTTATTTTTCCTGATTCGTTATGCTCCTTGCACCTTTGCCTCTTCCAGTCTTTCCAGATTGACCTCTTCATGGAAAGATCTTCATCAATCAGCTAAGCTAAAGCTTCTGGGACACCCATATTCCACTCCTTTCCCTTCTTTTTATAGGGAGAACTTTCAGGATTACGTGTCTTCTCCCAATCCTTTATAATTTTGCCAGATCTGAGAGTCTCTTATCCCTTCTCTCTAGGGTAGTGCATTGATAATCATATATTGGGTATCGTCTCCATTTCCCTCATCTCTCCTGGAGTAGAAAACTCAACATTGTGTACTTTTTCCTAATCCTATTGAGCTGTGCTCGGTACAAAAGCTGTCCTCTTTTAACTAGGATAGTGCACTGGGTGACAGAACGTTGGGTGCAAGTTTCACTTCTCTTTCTCCCTCATGAAGGAAATGTTTCAGGATTGTGTGCTTTCTCCCAGTCCTACATAATTGAGCTAGCTTTTGACAACTGCCCTGTTTGCCAAGATCTGCACTCTCTGACGAGATCCATACTGTCTGCTGAGAAGCACAACATCTGCTGTGAACCATACTGGGTGCTGGTGATTTTACTGGATGTTTGGGGTTGTGCTGGTTCCTGGGGGCCATGTGACTGCTGCAATCTGTCTGGAAGTTGCTATTAGCACTAGTAGTTGCAATCTGCACTGGGTGCTGGGTACTGTGGTTGCTGCTATAGACCATGTGGCAGTTATGATTCATGTGGACAGCTGTAATTCACTTCTAACAGTTGCAGTCAGTGCTAGCAACTGCAATCTATGCCAGCTCCTGATGCCAGTGTGGCTGCTGGAAGTTGTGGGATGTTGTGGGCCTCACCAGTTACTAGAGGCCCTATCAGCTTCTGGGAGCCACATGTCTTCTCAGGGATTCATTGACTGTGGAGGCTGTGCAGGTTGCCCCTCCTCTCTGGTCTTAGATACCCCTAGGTGTTCCAATTATGTCAGATATCTCAACACTCTGAGTGAAGTAAGAGAGGAAGTGGTCGTTTGCGTAGTGCTATGACCAGTTGGGAATGTTAGGCACATTCTTTACTCTCTCCCTTGCAGGTTGAAGTGATCACTTTTGTTCCGAGCTGTGCCAATTTTGGGGAGGAGGAGTTGCTGGCAGAGTGAAATTGGTCTTCCTACCCATTTCAGTGTGGCCATTTTTAGTCTTGTAATTTTCTGGGGTGCCAAAACTCCTTAGCTGGAGTCTGGGATTCTCAATAAGGCATTCTAGTCCACAGATGGTTATTAAACAAGTGTTTATGTGAAGGGATGAGGGCTGGGGCCTTCTTTTCCTTCATCTTGCTGTTATAAGTCCTCGAGCTGTGATATACTTTAAACTGCATAATAAATGTAGCATGCAAATAATTTGAGGAGCAAAATGAAAAAAAATAGTGGCAGCTGAACTGTAAATGGAAGTAATAGAAATAATCAATCATGGAGTATATACTGAGTGCTATATAAAGTGTAATTTGTTCTAGTATTTCTATGCAGTTTCTGTTTAAACATTCTATTTGTTCTCATAATTTCACTTTAGTTCTCCAATCATGTGTTTTTGTCCTTGGTTCAGAAAAGACAAAAATATTAGTTACAATAAAATAATTGAGAAGATTATAAGTTCTGACATCTTATGTTTAGAGAAATAAACTCACTTTGGAAGACTTGAAAATTTTTACATTAATAATTTTCAGTTTGTGTCAGTTATAATGTTTCCACAAGCTTTTTGGTTCTAAGGGCAAAGTATTCCCATGTCTTTCAACTGTTAGTTTCAACTATCTTGTCCAGCCTTCTCTAGGCACTCTATAATCAGTGTTGCTCTTAAACTGTGGCACCTGAAGGTAGATCATATATATTCTGATGTGTAAGTTCAAACAGAAAAAAAAATGCTGTTAAGTCTTGTGATCTAGATACTATGCTTTTTGTCAGTTTAATTTTAAATTTGAATTAACAATTTTTATAGATCACTGGCACAGTTGGATACATGGAATTTATCTACCAAGATGAATCAACAAAAAGTGGCTAAACCGATTGATACTCTTACCAGCCCTGTATAAGGGTTTCCTCCTCAATACTTGGTTCTGTTAGACTTTATAATTTTTGTCTATCCAACGGAAAAAAATAAAGTGTTCTATTATATTTTAATCTGTATTTTCCCAATTCTTAATGACAATTCAGGTTTTTCTATTGTGAGTTACTAGTCCTCATTTTTCTATTTTTCTGTCTTATCGTTTTCTAGTCATTTTCAAATATGTTCTAGATACCAAAACTTTGTTATATAGCTTGCAAATATTTTATCTCAGTATCTTACTTGACTTTTGTTTATGGTGTTTCTGGTCTTGTGTCAAAGTTTTCAAATTTGATGCAGTAAAATTGATCACTTTCCCCCTCATAAGTTGTATTTTTGGTTTTATATAAGAAATCCTTCTTTATCCCATATGTCAGAGGTCAGAAAAATACAGCTAAGTAGGCCAAATACAAGCAGAAGCCTGTTTTTTTAGCAATGCATAAACTATAAACTTTATATATATATTTAGAGGTTCCAAAAACATGTGTTAGAGATTATACATGGTGTACAAAGTCTAAACTATTTACTATCTGGCTTTTTACAAAAAAGTTTGCTGACTCCTGCCACCCATCAAAACATTATTCTCCTAACATTTATTTTAGTAGTTTTAACTATTTTTATATGTGAGTCTTTAAAACCTTTTATTTTGAAGTATGGTATGAAAAAGGAATCTATACTTTTTAAAGTGGGGAGCCAAATTACCTAATACAATTTATTACATGGTCTATATTTCCTTTTGATTTGTAATACCGTCTCTCTCATAGACTCACAAGCTTGAGACTATTTCTAGTTTTTCTTCTGTTCCATTGATCTATTTTTCATTCCTGTACAAATAGCACACTTTTAATTACTACAGCTCATCCCTCGTCTTCCCTTCCTTCCCTAGTAGTGCCCAGCAACTGTCTAATTGTTTTGTTTTGTTTTTATTTTTTATGCCTAGTTCTGAGTAGGAACTCTGGCAAGGGTTTAATAACTGATAGTTTCTATGTTTATAATTACTTCCAAGATAGTTTTTATGAATGATCGAAGGGTATTGTCCAAATGATATATTTGAATAGCCTTGCACAGCAGACCCATAGTGAAATTTAATAAGAAAATTTAGGTAATGATTTAGATTATTCTTGAGAAAGGAAAGAAGGAAAGAAAAGGGAAGAAGAAAGGGAGGAAGAGGGGAAGATTTTTCTTCACATTGGTGATCATAATTGGTCTTATTTGTGAACTTAATTCATCAATTATCTGGGCTAGTTGGAATAATTTAACCAATTCCACATACAAATTACAGAATGGAACTTGTTAATTTAGATAAGGTGCTGTCATGCAGATACAAAAATAAGTGAGGAAAATGACTGATTAAATTTGTGTGTGTGTGTGTGTGTGTGTGTGTGTGTGTGTGTGTGTTTGTTTTTTGAGTTGGGGTCTCACTCCTTCATCCAGGCTGGAGTGCAGTGGCACGTGCGCTCACAGCAACCCCAGTGTCGAACTTTTGGGCTCCAGCGATCCTTCCGCCTCCCTTCTGAGTAACTGGAACTACAGACATGCGCTGCCATGCCCGGCTATTTTTTATTTTACTGTAGAGACGAGGTCTCGCCAGGTTGCCCAGGTTGGTCTCGACCATGCGGACTCAGGCAATCCACTTGCCTCAGCTTCCCAAAGTGCTGCAATTACAGGTTGAGCCATCAAGCTCAACCTAAAATGATATTTTTATTAGAGAGATTTCTACCTTTATATTACATAGCATATCACCTCATAGTAATCAAAGCTAAGGGAATGGTGATAAAAATTAGCAAATTCCAAGAACTAGGGAATGTAATAATACATTCACCTTCCTGAACTTCCTTTTTTTTTTAAACTGAAGAAGGTCCATAATATCTTCTGTAATACCTCAGACCTTCAGTCATGATGGTAGTTCTTTCATGTATTAACATGTCTCTAATTGTAGTCTAAAAGTCATATCAAATATAGTATATCCAAAAATCTATTCTCTCCCCAGTAGCCAGTGCTCCTGTGAAAATGCAATTCAGATCATGTCACTCCACAAAGTTCTTACACTGACCTATATTGTTCTACATGATCTTGCTCCAGGTTATCTCTCTGATCTCATTTCCTACCACTTTTCTTTTTGCTCTTTGACCTCATATCATGCAGATCTTGATGTCCCTTAAGTATACCAAGAAGAATCCTATCTCAGAGTTTTAAAATTGCAATTTGCTCTGTCCAGAATTTTCTTCCCCAGATATTTGCATGACTTGCTCTCACGTTCCATTCAGATCTCTGTTTAAGAGATCTGAAAACTTCTCAGAGAGGCTTTCCTTGACTATTCTCTATTCTCTCACCATATGTTATTCTTTCTTGTAGCTGTATTATAGTAAACCTATATAGTACAATTTTTATTATCTTTCATCCATTTGAATGTCAGTTCCATGAAAGCTAGGACTTCATTGCATTCATTGCTATAGCTTCAGCTCATGGAATAGTGCCTAGCACATAGTAAAGTTTCAATTAAAATGTGATAAATGAATAAATAATCACATTACAAATTTAAACTTCAACAACTATGTAAGTTTAGTGTGGTCATTCCCAATGCTTCATAATCAATCAAAAGGCTTAGAATCACAGAGGTTAAGTAACATGCCAAGGCTGTATTGCTAAAAGAGACAAAGATGGATAACTGTTATGTCATATGTCTTCTCAGAATACAAAGGCCACAAAAATTTTATTATAATAATAGATTATGCTAGTTATCCACATTCACCTCATGTATGTTTTTCTCAAGGTATGAATCAGTTTTTTGTCAGCACATTGCTTAAAAATACTTCAATAATTTTTCATTGCACGTAGAATGAAATCTAAGTTTTTAGCATGTCCTTTTATCCTTTGCATGATTTCCAACGTCATTGTTCATCACTTTTTTCTTTCCTTACAACATTCTACCCATACAGACCTTCTTTCTTTTTTCTAAGCATTAAGTCCTTCCCACTTCTAACCCCATCTCAAAGCATTGCATTTGCTATGATATCCTTTTACAAAACTTCTGTAAGTATTCTCATGATTAGTCTTATATTCAGATCTCTGCTTAGAGAGAATTCTGTAGTCTGAAAGTTGGTAGCCCCCAAACTGTATCTGTTGGAATTAAATACATTAAGTCCCTTACATAAGAACAAGCTCTGTTCTGAGAGCGCATTCATAAGTTCAATTTGTTCATAATTCCAACAAAGTTAGCCTAGGTACCCAGCTAACAAAATTGGCTATATAGTACTGTACTATAATAGATTTATAATACTTTTCACACAAATAACACATAAAAAGCAAACACAAAAATAAAAACATTTTTAATCTTATAGTACAGTAACTTGAGAAGTACAGTAGTACAGTACACTACAATAGTGGGTATACAGGGGCTGGCATCAAGTGAACAGGCAAGAAGAGTTACTGACTAGAGAAGGGAGTGGGGGTAGGAGATACTAGAGCTGAAGGATCATCAGGAATAGGAGATTGAGGGCAAGCAATAATTTGACTCATGTCTGATGTTAATGGCACAGGTTCTGGTTCCTGACTGGATTCAATTCTATCTAACCTCTTAAAAAAATGATTCAGTGATGTTTGGATAGTAGCTTTTTCTCATCATAGATGACACGATAGCTCTGGATTGCATTCTGAATGGTTGCTGTAACCTTCATGTATCATTCTATGTTCACGTCTTGTGCCTCAAAAACTAACAGTGCCTCCTCAAATGATGTGAATGCATATTTGCATCTTTGAAAGTTTGCAACTTGAAAGTTCACACGTAGGGGACTTATTGTACCTCATTGATAGTATTAAGAGGCGGGGCCCTTGGGAAGTGATTAAGTAATGAAGGCTCCACCCTCATGAATTGCACTTTTTCCATTATCAAAGAACTTTTGCTATGTGAGGGAACAGCTAAAAATCCATTAAGCATAGGAGAAGCTATTACCAGACAACAGATATGCTGGCACCTTGATATTGGACTTTTCAGTCTCCATAACTACGAGCAATAAATTTCTATTATAAATTATTCAGCCTAAGGTATTTTGTTAAAGCAGCCTGAATGGATAATAGAGAGGAATTTTCTGATCATCCTACCCCTCACTCCCACTTTCATCACTCTATTCCAATATCCTGCTTTATTTTTTTATGACATTTAATGCAATTTAAAATTATATTTTATTTTCATATATTTAGATTTGGCCTTCTCCTGTTTCCACTACAATGTAAGCTTCCTAAAGATAGGAACCTTATCTGTCTTGTGATTGCTATACCCCTAACACCTAAAATAGTGACTGGAACAAAAGATGCAGCTAGAAATTATAATTGGGCCATGTGTGGTGGCTCATGCCTGTAACCCCAGCACTGTGGGAGGCTGAGGCAAGAGGACTGAATGCTTGAGCCCTAGAATTTGAGACTAGCTTGAGCAACACAGTGAGACCTTGTCTCTAAAAAAATTAAAAGTGATATAAAAACTAAATAAAGAACTAATTATTGGATGATCATGATAATAATAATAGTTTTTTGTGTTTTTACTACATATCATGTATGAGGTTGAAACATTTCCATTTTGTATTCTTCAAAACTTCAATGAAAAAGACACAATTTTTAGACCTATTTTACAGACACTGAAACTATGAAACAGAGAATGTCAACAATTTGCTTACAACCGCAATGCTAAAGCGTGTATCCATAGTAAGAATCCAGGTGATTTAGTTTGAGTGGTAGTGTTTTTAAATTCAGTTTAGAAGAAAAGAATAAGTACATGATTTAGTTAATGAACTTTTGACTCTAAATCGTCTCAGAATCATGACCATATCTCCATTTCTTATTCCATCTTAAGTGATGCAACCTACTTGAGTGAAATAAATCAGTTGTGAGGGTTACAGAGAAAAGTATACTGGGGGTACCAAAAGAAATGTATACGCATTTTAAGAATCGTTAAGAGATGTTTACCATTATCAGAAGTATCTGGATGCTGATGGTAATTAACTTGAGCACCTCTTATAATTGCAGAAATCAAAAGTGGCTTGTATTCATCTTATAGAGTATTGCAATTTTAATATAGTATTTTTTCTTTCTTAAAATTTGTTGTGCAGTTTTTGGCACCCTCAGTATTTGAGGAACCTATTTCAGTTGAGCTTTCTAAAGTCTCTGTCTTCTATTAGATTTACACATTGAAATTATTAAGATTCCACAATTTTCCAGTTGGTTCATCAACCTTATCTTAAGAAAGAGGAAAACTAGGAACTTGGCTCTTTAATATAGCAATCTATATGTTAAATGTTTTTTCTATAATTTGTACTTCAGACATTTCAGTTAAATAATTCCGCTTATATCCATAAATTTTTATTTTGACAACCCTTGGCAATCCCGAATTTGTCTTTTCTTTTTTTTGTTGCAATTTATTAAACACTGCATGGAGTAACCAAGGCATCCTCTTATTCTGAAATTTGTAATCATTTTCCATCAAATCTCACCAAGATGGTAAAATGGGTCTTATGTCAAGAGAAAAGAGACAATAATCTAAAAAACTGCTTTCCTACCTCCTTGCATGAATAGCTAGCTAACTTCCCAGCTAAAGAAGTATTAATTCTCAGTATTCTTCACCTTATCTTGACTCAACTAATTTCACATGCTGGAAACTGCATTCTGATACCTGACATTATTAGTCCATTAACTAAGACCTTTTGGTTGCAAGTAGCAAAAACCAAATCAAACCAAATTAGGCAAAAAAGGAGGCATAAAATGTAAGAATAAGGAATCGTCACACATAACTAAAAAACAGGAATTAACCCAGGCCTCAAAAGAGACCTGGGGCCAAATATTGAAAAGACTTCAAGTATTAACAACCCAACTGTTATCACTGCTTATTTGTTTTGTTATCTTTTTTCTTTTCTGTTAACACTTTTTCTGCTTCTCCTTCTATTCAGGAAACTATGACTACCCATCAGCTCCTAATGTACATTTTACATTTCCAGCTAGAGATTGACTAAGGTTATGATTATGCACATAAAAGTTTTTAAATATGTTATAAACCTATCCTAATGTTAAATCCTAATTCCATATTTCCTGGGGAAAGATTTTTATCTAAGTAATTGTGGGTAGCCATGATCTGGAATGCACAATCACAATTTTAAAAGAAAGAAAAGTAAGGTCTGGGATGAGCTTGGTGGTTCACATCTGTAATCCTAGCACTTTGGAAGGCCAAGGCGGGAGGATTGCTTGAGCCCAGGTGTTAGAGACCAGCCTGGGCAATATTGAAAGACCTTGTCTCTACAAAACAACAACAACAACAACAACAACAACAACAACAACAACAAAATAGCCTGGCAAGACGGTGCGTGCCTGTAGTCCCAGCTACCTAGAAGGCTGAGGCAGAAGGATCGCTTGAGCCCAGGAGTTCAAGGCTGTGTGCCGTGAGCTGCAATGGTGCACTCCAGTCTGGACAACAGAGTGAGAACCCAACTCAAAAATAAAAAGACATCTGGGAGCCAATTCCTGTGTATTAGTAGTAGAAATAGAAGTAAGCTTTTTCTAGAGAAAGGTAGAAGGACTGAGCAGACATGTCAATAACTCATTATTCTTAATTGTCCTTTATTTAGGCAACACACTTTATTTAAAAAAATTAAATAGGCAGATTTCCAAATTAACCATACAAATAAATAAGGATATGATTGAGCATATAAAAGTTTTAAAATAAGTTATGGGCCATTGCTTTGCTAAACTCTGTTCTGTTCACATGACTCTTTAAGCTACTGCAGTCATGTTTCTTAGCTTTGGTCCCCTCCTCTACTTTGGGGTGGTGATTTTTTTTCTCTCTCTCTATATCCTCTCTCTTCTCTCTAATTTACTTTCTAAATAAACTATATTTTCTAGCCTAAAATGAAATAAAAGGAAAAAAGTTATGAACCTATCCCAAAACATTTAACATAGAATGCATTTGTATACAACTTTTCAGAAATTTATCTATTGCACAAAATGGGATGCATCTTTAGAGTCTTATACAGTATAGCATCGATAACCAGTTGTCTAAGGAATTACAAAAATATTACTTTATACTATATTGCAACTCTAACTTTTCAAATATAGTTTTACTTTAACTGAATGACACAATATTTCAAAAATGAGTACTTTATTATTGTTTACCTTTTTCAAGTAGAGGCAATATCCAGATTGTAGTATAATTTGGGCAATTGTTGCAGGGATCAGAATATACTATCAGACAGGTTGTTCTTGTTGATTGTATTATGCCGATGTTATGCATCTCATTTTCTCCTCAGTTGTTTGAATAATTTTATGTAAATCAGCATTCTTTATTCATCCTCAAATCCTCATTTTCAAGTCCAAGTCTATATTTTAGAACAAGTACAGCTTTTGGAAGCCTTTAGAAGGAAGCTGAGATTCATACATGATTTCAGGAACTACTTAAATACAGATAATTCTTAGATATACATCTCCAATGCAAACCTCTCTTTTCCCGTTTGTTGCACATTGCCAGTCATACGTAAGACATTTCTCTTTGAAGTCTAAATGATAACTTAAATTTAATATACCCCAAACTCCTTCCAACGGTCATCCCTTACTAATTTTTTCATTACCACAATTGACTCCACCAATGTCCCATCTTTCCAATTTCTATCTTTCATCTTTAACACTATCAAGATCTGCCCATTTCTCACTCCCAACTCCCCCCACCCCCTTGGCTTCTGTCTTCTCATTCTATATTTGTGCCATCACTCTGGTTCTTATCTAATTTTTAGATTACAGCAATAAGATCATCACTAGCATCTCTCCATTTCAACATATGCTATACAATTGTGAAAAACATCTTTGGCAAATGCATTTTTGGGGGGTCATTCCCTGTTCCTATTACTTTGAACATTAAATTTAATAATAATAACAAATTGCTAACACTTCCATAGTGCTTAACAATGTTCTGGATATGTTTTCAGTGCTTTACATGTATTGATTTCTTTAATTTTCAACAACCAAAAGGTAGGTTACTAATATTAGTCTCAATTTACAGATGAAAAAACAGGGACAAAGAGGTTAAATAACTTGATACAATTTTACAGCTAATAAGGAAGTTTCCTGAATTAATCTATCATACTCTTCTGCTTACTATACTTAACTAGTTACTGCATGTGTTCCCATATCACCTCACTGATCTTATTTCTTCAGGACTGAATACAGGTCACACTGAAAGGCTGTTCAACATGGAAGGGTCTATTAGCAAAGCCAGAGGCAGTAAATGAAAAATATGAACCATCCAAGTTGCTTAAAATACATGCACACCTGCACTTACTCTAAGAGCAGCAACATTTTTGCTGTGTTTCTAAATCAGCCAGATATGTCAATATGCTTTCAATTTTGGCCATGGCAAATCTATCCCTCATTTAAAGGGAAGAGAAACGAATAGATCGTCACATGGATTTACAAACAGGGAGCTTTACTTGGCAGATGTTGATGTGGCCTCAACCTCTCCAGGTTTAGCAGCTGGACTCAGACACTATGATGATTGCTGTACCACTCTCCAATTTGTGACTAATCCAAATTGCCTCCTGTTCTTGGGGGAAATCAGTCATCTGTAAAGTGATTGGTCATATCAATTTTATGTTGAAAAGTTCTCATTTGCAAAGACCTATCCCTGCCAGCTCACCAAAAGAAAGCTGTCAAAAGTAGAACTCCTACTCTAAATCCCTCAGAGTCAGCACTGCTAGCGCAGATGAGTCCCTACTTAGCTCTCTCCCTCTCCCTGTGCCTCTTGTCATCTTCAAAAAATGTTAGATTTCTTACCGAGTAGCAATAGAGGAGACTGGTGATTAAATTATCTGAACTCCCAAAGAGAAGCCATAGAGCGTAGTAAAGAAGATAAATAAAAAGCAGACAGGAACAAGACAGAACCAGGTTTGATTTTAGATTTTTCCTTTTACTGTTACCACCACTAAAAACAAGATATATAATTTCCCTGTGCCTCATATGCTTATGTAAATTAGAATATGTCCTAATTTATGAAGTACTGTGCAGATTAAGTGGCATACCACATGTAGAGTTTCTTGCACAGTGCCTGGCATTTAATAAATAAAGGATATAATTTATTATACAAAAATTACATAAAAAGTATGTGAAACTTTTGGTTTCCAATTGCGATGTAAAAATCTGGGGAAAACATCACTTGCATCCTTAAAACAACAACAAAAAAAGTTTTTAAAAAAATCCATGGATAATCACTAGTTTTCTAGATTCCCATCAGAAAGCTGAGTTCACAGGACAACAGACAAATCCAGTCTAAGGAAATTCAGGTGCCCACAACAGTAGACAGGACATAAGTGTGTTCTTACATTGTTGAGCATCAGTAGAAAGACAGCAGCTAAAATTGCTAACAAACTGGTAAGAACAAGTTTGAACTGGCAAGAAAATATAGAATAATTTAGGCAGCAGATGTAAAGAGAATGTGCACCCACTCTAAAGCTATTCTTCACAAACCTAACTGTGTTAGAATGGCAAGAATCCTGAAAAAATATCACTAATTGAGAAGGCTAGAAGGAGAAGAAAAACAGCCAATGTGGGAAAGGCAGGAAAAACAAAACAAAAACAAACAAACAAACAAAAAACAAGATCTATCTAACTGTATAGAAGACTCAGATAGTGAGGGTAAAAGGCAAAAATACACTGTCAACCACAGGATACTTTTTTTGGAAAACAAGGAAAATAAATAAGTTTTTGTGCATGTATTGGGCTGAATTCTATTATTAAGTTTTGAGAGTTTTAAAAAATATATTTGAAGTAAAAATCATTTGCCAGATATATGATTTGCAAATATTTTCTCCTACTCTGATTTGTCTTTTCGTATTTTAATCAATGTATTTCATGGAGCAAAAGTTATTTTTTAAAATTTAAAAATATATATGTCTTTACATTTTATTTCAATAGTTTTAGGGGTACAAGTGGTTTTTGGTTACATGGACGTATTGTATAGTGGTGAGAAAGTATGGGCTTTAAGGGTACCCACTAGTACACATTGTATTCAATAGGTGTTTTTATTTAAATCTCTCATCCCAATCCACCCTCCAACTTCTAAATATCTAGTGCCAATTTTAAAGTCACTTGAGATCATTCTTTGCAGTGTGATTATGTTACAACTTGATATCTAATTAGGTTCATTTATTACATTTACTATTCACTTTATAGTTTTCTGATATTTTTAATTTTATAAAACACATAGTCCAAAATGCAAACTTGAAAAATAAGGGAAATAAAGCGAGAGATAGGTATTGTCTTCCTCTCAAATTTTCTCTCTACCTGTTCTTTCTCTTTATCTATATAAACATGCTTTAAAGATTTTTTTTTTTTATGTTTGGAAATGTGTGTGTATGTTCATATATATGTATATATGTTTTCAATCATATACTCTAAATTTTTATTAAAAACTTTATTATTTAAGAGCAATTTTAGGTTAACAGCAAAATCGACAAGGAGGTATGGATATTGTCCACATTACCCCTTCCATATACCTCCTCACTCTTGGTTTTGCATCTTTTATGGGTTCAGACAGATGTATAATGGCATAAATCCAACATTATACACAAAGTAGTTTAATTGTTATAAAAATTCTCTGTTTTCTGCCCATTTATCACCTTCCCCATTTTCCAGTGACCACTGAATTTTTTTAACTTCTCCACAGTTTTATATTTTTCAGAATGTCATATATTTGGGATCATATCATATGTAGCTTTTTCAGATTGACTTATTTCTTTCACCTTGTAATATGTATTTACATTTCCCCTGTCTTTTCATAGCTTGATAGATCATTTATTTTGTGCTAAATACTATCCCAATGTCTAGATAGACCACAGTTTATTTATCCATTCACCTACTAAATAACATCTCGGTTGTTTCCAAGTTTTGGCTGTTATTAATAAAGTTGCAATAAAATACAGCTATGTTTAGGTCTCTATGTGGATATAAGTTTTCAAAATCTTTGAGTAAAGATACCAAGAAACCTGGTTACTGGAGAGCATGATAATAACATGTTCAGTTTTGTAAGCAACTGCCAAACTGTCTTCCAAAGTGGATATATCATTTTGCATTGTCACCAGCAGTGAATGAAAGTTCCTACTATTCTATATCCTGGCCAACTTTTGCTATTGTCAGTCTTTTGCATTTTGGCCATTCTAAAAGGTATGTACTGGTATCTCATATTAATTTTTATTTTCCTAGTGACATGTGATGTAGAACATCTCTTCACATGCATAATTGCCATCTGTAGATCTTGATTAGTGAAGTGTCTATTAAGGTGTTTGGCCTATTATTTTATTGAGCTGTTTGTTTTCCTATTGTTGAATTTGAAGAATTATTTGTTTATTTTATTTTATTTTATTTTTATTTTTGAGTTGGAGTCCCACTCGATCGCCCAGACTGGAGTGCAGTGGCCGCTCCCGGCCACCGCAGCCTCGACCTGCTGGGCTCCAGCGATCCTTCCGCCTTAGCCTTCCGAGTAGCCGGAATTACAGGCACGCGCTACCACGCCCGGCCAATTTTTTTGATTTATTGTAGAGATGAGGTTTCGCCTGCCCAGGCGGGTCTCGAACCCGCGGGCTCAGGCAATCCACTCACCTCAGCCTCCCAAGGCGCCGGATTACAGGCTGAGTCACCGAGCCCGGCTTATTTGTTTATTTTAGATAATAGTCTTTTACCAGATGTGTCTTTTTAGAATTATTTTGAAAAATTGTTTATTGTTTGAATTGACAAATAAAAATTACAGATATTTATGGCTTATAACATGATTTTTTGAAACATTGTATACATTGTGGAATGGCTAAGTCAAGCTAATTAAAATATTTGTTACCTTATATACTTATCTTCTTTTTGGTGACAATCTATAATATCTACAATTGTTTACTGAGGACCTAATATTTCTCAGGACTTGCATATACATAATTGTATTTAATGTCTTAAAACTTTATGAGATAATTCCTAAGTGTATTTTTACTTTTATAAAACCATACCCAAATTTGCATGATAAGTAAACGGAGGTTTTAAACTTGTTTCCTGAAATACACACTATACTCACTATAGCACTCTTTATTTAATCAGGATTTTAAAAAAAGAACAATGACATTACTGACAACTTAAAATATAAACATAACAATATCATAAATAATATATAAAATTAACGACTATACTTTTTAATAGGCTTTCACTATCTAATGATGCATGACAGTTATAAAACAGTTGTTTGTGTAAAATTATTTTAAATAATCATCATAATGTTCAACTTACCTGTGGTCTTGAAAAATAGTGATAGTTAAGTAAATCCTCTTATTCTTTTTATTCCAGGGAAGGATTTATTGCAAAGATTCACATTTCCCAGTGTGACTTAGGTATTTAAATAAGACTTTTGGATAATTCCCTTGTTTGTGTAAAACAAAAACAGACACAGATCATCTAAATTTCCATATTTTTGCTACATAAATGATGAACTGTTTGTCTCCACTAATTGGTGGGAACAAAATGCTTGTTAACTTGTTTTGACCAAAATTTAAGCTTCTTTTCTTTCATAGGACTCTTAATTTTGACCCATCCTACACCTGAGCCAACACTGGAATGTGAAATAGCTCCTTGTATAAAGATTTCTCAAAAAAACAAAACCAACAGGATGTGTGTGTATATTATATTATATTATATTATATTATATTATATTATATTATATTACATTATATTTTAAGAACTGGCTCATCCAATTATGTTGCAGTTGCACTGGGCTGCACTGCCAGCCTGAGGCCCGCATGGTGACCAAGAATGGGTCCAAAGGCACAATGGTGCTCTTAGACCCACATGGTGACCTAAGATGTTTGGTGCCCTGGAATTCAGAGGTGTCCAATGGATGCGGAGCCCCGAGGAGTGTTACAACTCTTAGCTCCCCTATTTAGGCTCTTGATTGGAGAACCCCAAGCAGAAGACATGGTGATGCCCAAAAACTCAGGGATGCTGACAACCAAGGAGGAGTGTTACAGCTCTCAGCTCTTGCTAGAAGAATTCCATTCCCAGTCAGGAAAAGTTACCTCTCTTGACTAGAGAAATCCCAGGTTCTTGTCTCACCACCGAGAGGATTAAGGATCAAGGACACCAAAACGCAAGTGAGTCCAAGTTTATTTAGGAAAACAAAATATTGAAGCTCTCACAGAGAGAGGGGACCCTGGAGGAGGCACAAGTAGGTTGCCCCAAGTGGGTTGCCAGGTCCCCAAGTGAGTAGCTGGGAAAGGTCACTGAAGGGGGGAGAGTTATATAGTAATGAAAGGCAATATGGCATGTTAGTATAAAGGACGAATGAGGAGAGGATTGAAAAAGAGTCAATTAGAAAAAGGTGCATGAAAAAGGGAGAAAGCAAGTGAAAAGGGAATGTTTGGCTTTTGTCTGGAGCCTGTAGCTTGCAGCTGTTTCTCCAGGTAAAATGGAGTCCTTCCAGAGACCTGCCCTAACCTCTGCCTGACTGGCTTCTCAATTATAGGGGCTGGCAAGTTCAAAATCTACAAAATGGGCCAGCCGACTGGAGACCTAAGGAACAGCCAAAGCTACAGTTCAAGCTCAAATGCCATTTGTTGGTCTAATTCTCTCTTTCTTGGGTGAGGTCAGTCTTTTGTTGTATTCAGGTTATGAACCGATTGGATGAATCCATCCACATCGTAAAGGGCAATCTACTTTTCCCAAAGTCCAATGATTTAAATATTAATATCATTTTAAAACACCCTTACAGAAGCATGCAGAATAATGTTTGACAGAATATTTGAGCACCATGGCCCAGCTGAAAAAAGAAAAACAGGCCAAATCAATATGAGTTATTTGAGGTACACAGAGTTTATCAGGCCCAGAGACATGAGTATGAAACTTCAGGCTCTCCCCACACACATGCTTGGGCCCAATTGTTGGAAGTCATTTTGTCCCTGACTAGCTGCCTCACCCATTATCTTCATATTCCCAAGATTTGTGATATCAAAAACAAAGTATAGCCAGTCAATAACATGTTAGTTTAATGTAAATGATTGGTAAACAACTTAAGAGCTATCTCTTCCTTTTTTTCCCTTTAAACATTCACTTGTAACTGCTATAATCAGTGTAAATTCAGGGCAACTTGAATCTATGTACCTGGTTAGCCATTCTCAAGCTATGGTCTCAAATAAGCTCTATACTTATTTGTATTTTCTGAATCTCATTATTTAACATTGACATTTTTGTGATTCAAATTAAAACAAAGTGGATTCCACTTCACTAACATTTGGAGCCTTGGTATCAGCACAAACAACTTGTGTTCGCTTGACCTTGCCAAAGTCAGGGGTCTCTGGTAAGGCCCCTCTGGAAATTTGAATCCTTCTGCCTTGGCTGAGCATTCAGACTTTATTTAAGCCATGCATATTCCTAACACGACAGGGTTGGAATTGCAGCTCTACTGTAAGGTAGAAATTTTGTTTCTTATTCTCTAGACATTCTGCTGCTCACAGATTTGTGACTTTAACTTTTTTCTGAAGTTTAGTGTTTTTAAAAAGTACTCAGAGTTTTTATAACCTTTTCTCTCATTCAAATTTTGGTCAGGAAGAAAAACAGTTTTTCTCTATTAAAAGGAAGTGAATCTTTGTGGCCTACATAAAATTTATAATCTTTAAAACTGGCCAAATTCTGAAGCTAGATTCAGTTGATAAATCTAAACTTTCTTCTTGAGTGACCATTAGGTATTCTTGGTCATACAAAAGGAAAGTCTAAATTATGGGCAATCACACTTCTGTAACTGAGTCTTCCTTCTTACAAATAAATCTACCACCAGAAACACCAGTTTGATTCATGTTTACTACTTATGACCCTTTTTCATGCCAATATTTTAAATTAATAGGTCTTGTATAACTTGCAATGACCTCAAATTACAATGGCTAAAATGGGACACCTTTGAAATACTTAGTTTATCTGCATGTTTAATTAGAAAAAGCTCTAATATAAAACAAAATAATTTGGAAAACGATTTAGAAGCTTCTTAAAGAGATTTTTATAAAGTAATTCTTTTGTAAGAGGAAAACAAAAGATTGTCAAAAACAATTTCTGCAAAGAAATAAACAATTTCTGAAAAAGACTGCCAGAATTTCTCTACTTCTTTAGCACTTTTTTCTCTTTTGTGAGAACTTTCTTGTCCTGACTGACCTCCCTTTCCTCCTTCTCCTCCTTCTGCTGTTCTGGCTCCATTTTGGGAACACCCTCTGTCTGGTAGAAGAGAACCCTCCTTTGCTTATAAACCACGATCGAAAGTAGAACTTGAAGGTGTAAATAAAGGATTCCTGAATCTTCTTCAAGACCCTATTGATAATTTGAATTAAACTTTCAAGCTTATGATCCCAGATTTTCTGATTTATAGCAGTGGATTCACATGTTAGTGTCAGAAAGTCAAGTCAAAGATGAGATTCAAATGCAAACTGAGAAAATACTTTAGAGGATTTACATACATTTTCTGAAGTAGATCATGAACAGGTCCACAATACTGCCAAATCTTTACTAGACAATATTCCTTTAGTTTTCCACAGAATATTTGATTGAAACTAAATACAATACTTACAAAATCTTAAAGAAACTTCAATGCTATTGTTAGGTCAAAGTCACAGTAAGGACTCTAAAATGTTAGGTCAGACTAGACAGGGATCTGTGATCCATGTGAAATATGCAAAGAATTGCACAGAAGTTAGATTGGAAAATATAGCTTTCCTATTAACTATTTGCATAAGAAACAAGTTAACCTAATCAGTCCTTGGTGAC